>CAUYLG010033932.1:0-113750 GCA_963573385.1 Cacajao melanocephalus
GGCAAAAAGTGCAAACCTACATCTAAAAAAAAAAAAAAAAAAAAAAAAAAAAGAATCAAAAAAACAAAGCTGCACCCCAACCACCTTGGGCACATATTTGCAAGACCTCCAGAGGGTTGTGTCATGGGCCATGGTCACTCACATTTGGCTCAGAATAAATCTTTTAAAATATTTTACAGAGTGTGACTCTTTTCATCGCCATGCTTATGTTTAAGATTTAGGTTGACGAAAATACTGTTATGCAGAGGACCATTCAGCCAGTAAAGTAAAAATAAAGTAATAAAGTACTAAGCCTCCCAACCAAGTCAATGGACCCCACCTTGGCTAAGGGGTTCCCAAATAAACCTGGACAACTAGTCAAGCCATGACAGGAAAGAAGGGACAGACATGCGTTATGCACCCTCCTTCCTTTCGAGTTTAGGCAAAACTGACCAGCATTCACATTAACATAGAGATCTTAAGACTGACAATAAGATACCCAACTTCAACCTGACTCTAGTATAGCAACACATGACAGATGGCAGTCCCTGAAAAAAATAAAAGTATTTTACCCCAAAATATATTTCTTTGACATATTCTGGAATGGCCTTGCAAAGCCATCTCTTGTGGGGAAAATTTGCATTCTGTAGAGAATCTCCTTTGCTTATTCTTTTCCAGAGAATCTGACACCTTTTAAGGTCCAACAAGAGATATTTACCATCCACTCTCTCTGAAGCCTGCTACCTGGAGGCATCACCTACATGACAAGAACCTTGGCTTCTTCAACCCCACTGTCCTTACCTTAACCCAAACATTTCTTTCTGTTGACTTCAACATTTCAGGGAGAGCTTAACTCTTTGAACCAGCTGCCAATCAGGAAATCTTTGAACCTACCTATGACCTGGCAGCTCTCTGCTTTGAAATGTCCTGCCTTTTCAGGCCGAACCAATCTATATCTTCCATGTATTCATATATATCTTTGCTTGTAACTTCTTTTTCCCAAAAATGTATTGAGAAGCTGCAACCCAGCCACCTTGGGCACATATTCTCAGGACCTCCTGAGGCTGTGTCATAGGCATCGGTCCTTAACTTTGGCAAAAGAAATCTCAACATTGATTGAGACCTGTCTCCGATACTTTTTGGTTTACAAACCTTAACATTATGTTAGATGGGTTTTCTACGTGTAATTTCAAAATGCAATGCTTTTACTGTAAAAGAACTCAGCTGCAAACACATGCCCTTCAATAGGCAGCTCAAAGATCCTCCAGGGAGAAGCACTGAGGCAGAAGAGAAGGAGAAGCTAGGAGATGCTTCCTCTTTGACGTTAATTCCATCTGATTCTGCAAAGTAGATCGCTTGTTTTCAAACTCTCCATAATTTATTTTTTCAAAAGAGGCAAGAATATATATCTAAGCATATCTAAGCATTTACCCTTATGAGAATTTTGATCCTTGTTAGGGGTACAATTTGTCATAGAACGTGTTATTCTACTATTGAAGGTAGGAATGTACTATTCATCTTGGATATGCAGGGTGTCTCAGCCTCCATGCTACTGACACCCAGGGTTGGATAAGCCTTTGTTATGGGGGGCAGTTCTGTGCATTGGAGGATAATAGCAACTTCCCTGGCCTCTACCCACAAGATGCTAGTAGCACTTTCATCCTCAGGTGTGAAAGCCGAAAATGCCTCAAAACATTGCCAAATGCTCCCCAGGGACAAGAACTGCCCCTGAGGTGAGAACCAGTGAGATAGGTTATGCTCTTATAAATAAATAAGCACAAAACCATCACCACCAAGGGGAAAGGCATTCAGAACAAGTCTTTCTGTTTCTGACTCAGAACCCTCATCTCCACAATATTGATTTCCCAATAACACAATCCAGATGGAAATTCTAAGAAAGGGCTAACACAAGTAGGCTAGGAGAGAAACAATTCACTGTCACTGCAATTCAAAGGATGATAGAAAAGAGCAAGCAAAATATACAGCAAGTTGCACTAACACTTGAGAATAACTTGAGAGCTTTCAAACAATTCCCACAAATCCACACTGCTTTGAAGAGTATTTCTGCGGTAATTTTGGAATCTTTATGTAAAAAAAGTGAACTCTTAGCTTTTGAGTGAGTTGAGTATATTGCCAGCTTAGAAGCTATTTTAGAGATATTTTTCCTCTTACCTACAAGCAGCAAGCAAGTGCAGTTCCTATGTTCAATCTCCTTAAGAAAAGACCTGAGACTTCATTAGGGTAACTGACAGAGGACAAAATGAATCGTTACATGACCCAAATCCCCTCATTATACTCTTGATCCAAAAAAAATCTTAAACCTATACCTTTTAATTATATCTCATTTCAACACCCTGACATGATCTATGCAGTTCCAGTATCTCATTAGGTGCAAATAATATCATCAGAACTTCCCATCTTCACAAAGCATTTGAAATCCAGTGAGTTTATTAAATGATATATATGTTATAAATTAATAAATGTTATAAATTGATAAACTGTAGAAATATTATAAGCTGATAGACAAAACAATTAAAATAATGCTTCCTGGATGAACTAATCTTCATAGTGGAAAATAATTTATAGCCTCTAAAGTAGACCAATATGATATATTAAAATAGAACAATTGGCTTGGTGCAGTGGATCACACCTGTAATCCCAGCACTTTGGGAGGCCAAGGTGGGTGGATCACTTGAGGTCAGGAGTTTGAGACAAGCCTGGCCAACATAGTGAAATCCTGTCTCTACTAAAAATACAAAAATTAGCTGGGCATGGTGGCGGGTGCTTGTAATCCCAGCTACTCAGGAGGCTGAGGCAGGAGAATTGCCTGAACTCGGGGGGTGGAGGTTGCAGTGAGCTGAGATTGTGCCACTGCATTCCAGCCTGGGTGACAAGAGCAAAACTCCCTTTCAAAAAAGAAAAAAAAAAAAGGAAAAATTACATGGAAATTATTGTGTAATAGAGGAAACAAATTTAACTGGATCAAGTAAAATATCACAAAAATGCAATAAATGTTCAAACTAATAACTATTTGCCATAATTCTAGTCTAAAATTATGAAAATAATTTAAAAATGGACAGTCTTTATAGTTTTGCTGTATCTAAGTTGAGGAGTTAAAATTGTTTAATATGTGTTAATTTTTAATTCTTTATATTTGGGCTGTATATTGTTCTTTCATAAAAGTGAAGTATCACAGAAATTACACATATCGAGTAACAATATTATTTTAACAATGCTTTCATGAATCTCCAAAAGGTCCAGATTTGCTATTAAATAGCCAGTTTTGACATATAGGCTTTCTATCTTTTTATAATTTTGTTGATGTCTTTGTTAGTAAATGCAAAGATTAGTCCTGTGGGATGTTAAAGAACACTACCAGCATCTGGCGCACTCTAGGTGTTTAGTAAAGAGAAACAGAATCCAAGAGAGAACAGCCACCTAGATACCTTTTCTTTGATGTAAAGGACCAATAAACGTACAGTCTTCCCAGTCAGCATCTCCTTTATCAACCTCCATTAAAATGGTTCCAATACATAAAGATGTTAAGAAGTGACAATCCGCTAGACACATGCTTCACTACCCTCGTCTACCTCTCCCCTAGGAATGACACCCAAATTCCCTTAGTGCCCAGAGTATACAAGATGTTTCATAAAATATAAAGTCAAATCTATTGTCTACATCTCTGATGGTGAGAGGCAGATATGGAAGGAAGTATTGAGAGAAAACAAAATGTCAGGGTTTATTAACCCCAAGTAAGAGCCAGAAGAGACTCATTTTTACTGCTGAGGATTTTATGACTCAGGGAGTTGACATATGTGACTATCTCTAGGGCAATATATATAGATAGTGACAAAGCTAGAACTTGAAGATATGTCTCATTGTGGCCAGCCCGCCATCATCTCCAGGGATTGACCAATGAGCCATTGTATCAACATGGTCCACAGAGGATGGACCCTACCATTCCCATTCCCATCTCCTCCTCTACTTTATTTGTTGCCATACGCCTTATTATCCTCTTATATCCATGAGGACAAGACTTTGTCTTTGTCCTTATCAGTATCCCCAGGAATATTTAGCATAAGCAGTAGGTACTCAGTGAATGAATAATAAAATTCCATCAACCTCAGCCCTGACATGTCCAAGTTCCCCAAATTAAAATGTATCACCAGTGAGAATGGTCATCCGAAATTTCAGGTGCACAAAATGGTGCTCTGACAAGTCCCATCCACGTCTGAGCTACACCTTTTGGGTGCAACAGCCTGCTGAGTCCTCCCAACCTGGGGGTTGCAACAGCAGATTTCCCAGGCAGCCAATCAAGTTTAAGGTGGCCCCTCACTTGTAGGAGCCCCCTACACGGCACTGGAAGAGACCCAGGCAATGTGTTCACATGCAAATTATAAAATTAGTAAAATTAACCTACTTTCTTTTTCTTTTTTTTTTTTAAGCTACATAAGCTTCTATCTCACACACCTAAATTCTGTAGAAGTGACAGGCTTTATATTGGACAAAGACTTGCCCGGTGTTACTTGTATCTACTGCTTATGACAGTTTCCTGGGGGACCCATAAGTAATGCAATTGTCTTGACACTTGCAACTTTTTCTGGAGGTTCCAGTTCTCCTGGGTCCCTCCCGGCATTTCCCTGAGCTTTGCTAAACCATTGCTTTGGAATGTGCTGATCAACACATCTGCTGGTGCATTTCCCATTTTCTCTTTCTGAGGACATCCTGAAGCCTTCTTGGATAATCACGAGGAGAATCTGAACCTGTCATATCATATGTATTTGTAAATGAGAACAGCATGGTCAGAAATCAGAGCTGGAAGATGGGTTAAATAAAACAACTGTAGGAATTTCAAGAGGACAACAACAAAAAAAGGGTTGAAGATATCCTAATGTAAAATATCATCTGAAAAAGACACACAGGCTAGGCCAAGGTGGGCAGATCACTTGAGGCCAGGAGTTCGAAACCAGCCTGGCCAACATGGTGAAACTCCGTCTCTACTAGAAATACAAAAATGAGCCAGGAATGGTGGTGGACGTCTGTAATCCCAGCTACTTGGGAAGCTGAGGCAGGAGAATCTTTTGTTCCCGGGAAGAGGCGGTGGTTGCAGTGAGCTGAGAGAGCATCACTGTACTCCAGTCCAGGCGACACAGTGAGCAGAGTGAGTGAGACTCTATCTCAAAAAAAAAAAAAAAAAAAAAAGATACAGGGGCAGATGAGAATGAATTATCGCCCACAGGAGGCTGTCCTTTTGACCACACTGCTGAATCAAAGTCAAAGGAGAGGTGTAGACAGGGGGAAAAAAAATCCAATTTGTAGTCACAGAGGGAGTACTGGGTGAAAAACATTTTGAAAAGGAGTCGGGGCTCAACAGAACTAGTTTATCAATGAAAGACATTTCAAAGCCTTGAAAGAAAAATTACTAATGCCCATTGCTAATTAATCATTCTACAGATTCTCATGCAAATGTTCTTTGGATGGCTTTGATCTGCACTGACACCTGAAAGAAAGCACATAGTGTCTCCGGACGGGAGCGATGCCTGGGAGGCAATGGCATGTGTGGGTACACAGCCCCCTGTACGATCCCCTAATACCCTGGGAACTCCGGTGCCGCAGAGGGCGGCCAAGCCACAGAAAGCAGGGCTCCAGCCCAGCCCACGCTAGGACCTCGGAGATGGCTCCACTGTGGCCCTTTACCTCCCAAACCACAAAACACACACCCTGATCAAAAGCAGATGGCCTTCCCATGCCCTCATCCTTAACACCAATGCAAATCGCCTCCCAGAACTGTTCAATACTCCCGTACACACTGAAAAGAGAACTGAATATGTTAAGGCCTTAAAGAATTGGGGGTAAAATGTTAAATAAAATTAACTGGGTATTGGCAAAGTAACAAAACTGTTACCTCATCAATGGGGAAAAAAAAAGACTACTTGGGAAAAATTAAAGAGAAATCCTTTTTCAAAGCTATATTCTCAGCAATGGATAGCCAAGTGTCTTCAATTTCATAGTTTTATCTGATTTAGAACAGGAGTTTGTCTGAGAGATAGACCTCATTTAAAATTTAAAATTATGTGAAATAAAGAAACGATTTCCCAAGTTGAGATCTCTCCACTGGCTTCCTCAAGGTCACGCAATAATAAAACATTTCAGAGTGGGAAATTGCCCGTGCAAAACTAGGCAGATTGCCGCCGTCTTACCCACGTGGAATAAACCCTTGTCTGCCTAGTAGTTTAGCTGACATTTCGTTTACTTTCCTAAAGTTTCAGTCACAATTAGTGATCAAAGAGATCAGGGGTCCTGTCTCCCTAGGGTGTATTCCCAGGGAACATTCATTTTTAGACAGCAAGTAAAGAAAACAAGGAAGTCGTTAGCACTGGTCTAATGTGGATTTATTTTTTATTTACTTGTTTGTTTGTTTTCAGGGTCTCACTCTGCCACCCAGGCTACAGTGCAGTGGCGCAATCAAAGCTCAGTGACACCTACATCTCCTGGGCTCAAGCAATCCTTCACCTTAGCCCCTGAGTACCTGGGACTACAGGCATGCCCCACCATGCCTGCCTAATTTTTTTCCTCACTAATTTTGAAATATTTTTGTAGAGGTAGGGTCTTGCTATGTTGCCTAGGTTGATAACCAACACCCAGCTTCAGGTGATCCTCCCACCTCGGGCTTCCAAAGCACCGAGATTACAGGTGTGAGCCACTGCACTTGGCCTCCCATGTACATTTAGTTTCTGATTTTTGTTTTTAGGAATGATTTAAGATGACACACATATTCATAAGAAATAGCAAAATTTTAGGTTTAAAATGGAAGTTAGCAAGAAGAAATAAGAGGGAATGAGGACATCAAGTGGAATCTATACAGTTTGATGCCAAACTACACTCTACTGAGGAGTCCTCAGCACCCACTGAATGTAGGCCACAAATTTGGATTTCAGCTTCCTACTTTCCAACAGGAAAAGAAGAACTTGATCAATTCCTACAATGCAAGTATTCATGTAAGTTAAAAACATGCAAGGAACCTGGAAGAACCATTATTCCCAATATAAAATCTAAAAAGAATTTTCTTCTGAAGTTAAGAAATACCACGTTCTAACAATAGAAGGTACTCAACTATCCTCACCATGGCAAGGTTGAGGAGTTTCTTAGACCTCTTCCTCACAGCATGCCTCACACAAGGGTAGCATCTCACCAAAGCAAAGTCAATATCATCAATTCTACAGGGTCCAACAAATCAAGTCAGCATAACCAGTCCTCTGTCCACCTGGACCAAACCAGTCTTTGTGTACTTACTTAATTAATATATTTATTTTTGAGACAGCGTCTCACTCTGTTGCCCAGGCTGGAGAGCAGAGGCACAATCTCTGCTCATTGCAACCTCTGCCTCCCGGGTTCAAGCAATCCTCCTGCCTCAGCCTCCCTAGTAGCTGGGACTGCAGGCACATGCCACCATACCCAATTAATTTTTGTATTTTTAGTAGAGACAGGGTTTCACCCTGTTGGAGAGGCTGGTCTCAAACTCCTGGTCTCAAGTGGTCCACCCGCCTCAGCCTCCCAAAATGCTGGGATTACAGGCATGAGCCACTGTGTCAAGCCATCATGTTTACTTAGAATACTGAGTATAATTCACAACACTCACACTAAGATTTGTTTCTTTTGTTCTTGCTTTTATCATCTGCTCATCTCATCATTACAGTTGTTTTAGATTTGGTCATTTTGGGGTGAAAAAACAAATAGGGCTCAACCTGTAGCTATTGGAACAGGTCTACATGAACCCACTGTCATTTCGCTTGGATGCTCTCCTAGAATGCATGCTCTCCTGGACTGACAGCATAGTAACCAGGTAACAGATTCTTGTTATCTACTCCAGTAAGCGAAGTGGCACCTCCATCCTTGGAGTCATCCTAGACCTCTCTCCTCCCGATTTCAATCTTTCAGCAGATCCTGTAGGCTCCACCTTGAAAATACTTCCCCATGGCTGGGCATGGAGGCTCACGCCTGTAATCCCAGCACTTTGGGAGGCTGAGGCAGGTGGATCACCTGAGGCCGGGAGTTCAAGACCAGCCTGACCAACATGGAGAAATCCCATCTCTACTAAAAATACAAAATTAGCTGTGCATGCTGTTGCATGCCTGTAATCCCAGCTACTCGGGAGGCTGAGGCAGGAGAATTGCTTGAACCTAGGAGGCGGAGGCGGAGGTTGCAGTGAGCCGAGATCACACCATTGCACTCCAGCCTGGGCAACAAGAGTGAAACTCCATCTCAAAATAATAAAATAAAATAAAATAAAATAAAATACTTCCCAACATACCCACAATCTCTGCCTTACTTCCTCCAGATTTCTGCTCATGTGTGCAAATACGCAAGACCTTTTCACCTTACCTGTTGGAAAATACCCTCCACAAACCCTAGTTCCCCTTATCTGGTTCAATTTTTCTCCCTTGTTCTCCTTACTAACCCCTGTACTTGAATTGGCTCATTGTGTTTTTCGTCTGTCTCTCACGCTAGAAGGGAGTTTCATGTGGACATATGATGTGTCTGCCTTTTCACTCTATAGACCAGAGTCCATAACAGCCTTCAGCACACAGTAGGTGTTTGATGTGTTTGATAAATGTCCAGTACATGAGTGAAGATGAAGACAGCATGACACAGGGCTGCAGATATGAAGCCAATGACTTTGTTTTCCTGTTAAATTGTATTAATAACACGCATGAGGCCACATGTGAGGGATTCAGTAGTGACCAGAACTGACATGGCTGTAGCCCTCCAGCCAGCTAAATCCCTTGGCACTGATCCTGAAAGACACAAAATTCATGGCTGTGAATATCAACTTGAGCCTCAGCTCTTTCTCTGCCCTTACTCTCAACTGCAAGCCATCTAGCCCCAGGGCTAGAGCTGACACTGCCTTTGCTAAGCCTGTTCCCCTGGTTCTTGAAGCCAAATTTGGTCTTACATCTCCCATGGGTCTGTATCAGGAGGGCAGATGATTCTGGCACAGTACTTCAGTATAAACAACACATGTGTAACCAAAAAGCAACCAATAAAATTAAGTACAAATGTCCCCCAGCAAAAACAGTCTGTGCTCTGCTACTAAGGAATAGGATTCCATAAAAGAAAAAAAGAAAGCTGTGGTTTTCTTGAAGGTCTATCTCTATTCCATTTGCCTGTACAGATATTTATCTCAGTAACCAAATATGTTTTGACCTACTGCTAAAAATTCACCATCATGGGACTAAAACAAAAGTCCTTTTACAACAAGCACAGATTTTACAAACCTCGATTCTTGCTTTCATCTCCGTTTTATTCACCAAGTGTAGAAGCAGTACACTTTTTAAAGAATTAAACATAAAGAGCCTTTAATGTCTCCAAGAGCAGAGTGTATGAAGAGCCCAGACTGTGATTCCCTGTTCCATGACTACGGCTCTCAGTATGGTGTGTTGACATGACTTCCCATATGTTCACTGCTCTAGAAGAGTCTATTAGCTCCTTAAAATCAGGGGCTGTGTGTCTCATTCAAAGTTTGGCAAGCTAAGCCCTTTAGGAAACTAATCTACTCTGACATTTGCTTTTGTACAGACTGCAACTTCACTGTGATTTTTAATTTTCAAAGGGTTGAAAAAAATAATCTTTTGTAATACCTGGTAATATGAAAATCAAACATCAGTGTCGAAAAACGAAGTTTTATTGTGATGTAGCCTTGCCCATTCATTAATGATTGCCTATAGCTGCTTTCACGCTATGTCAGCTACATCGGCGGTCCCCAACCTTTTTGGCACCAGGATCTAGTTTTGTGGAAGACAGTTTTTTTGTCCATGGACTGGGTGAGGAGGAGGGGGATGATTTCTGGATGATTCAGGAGCATTACATTTACTGTGTACTTTATTTCTATTATTATTACATTGTAATATATAATGAAATAATTCTAAAACTCATCATAATGTAGAATGGCCCTGAGCTTGTTTTCCTGCAACTAGACGGTCCCATCTGGGGTTGATGGGAGACAGTGACAGTTCATCAGGCATTAGATTCTCATAAGAAGCCTGCAATCTAGATCCTTCACATGAACAGTTCACAACATGGTTTGTGATCCTATGAGAATCTAATGCCGCTGCTGATCTGACAGGAGGTGGGGCTCGGGCAGTGATGTGAGCCATGGGGAGTAGCTGTAAATACAGATGAAGCTTTGCTTACTCACCCAGCGCTCACCACCTGCTGTGCAGCCTGGTTCCTAACAGGCTGTGGACCAGTAGGGTTCTGAGGCCCTAGGATTGCGGACCCTTGAGACACACCGCCACGATCATGCTACATCATCACATTGATAGTTGCAACAAAGACAAGCCTTTTCCAGAAAGCCGAAAACACTAGTCATCTTGCCCTTTAGAGAAAGAATTTGCCAGCCCCGATCTAATTTATCTCCTCCTCCCCACAGTACAGCAGGGACCTAGAACATAGCTGATATTCATCAATGTTTATTAAAATGAACGGAAATTGTCAGCAAAACGCTGACCTCTGGAAATTGTCTGAGATTCTCAAATCATTTTTTATCTTATAAAGTGCTTCTAATACAATTAGCAAAGGTTCTAGCAATTATAAAGCAAGCTTATCTCTCACAGAAAGTTCCCCGGCTAAGCAAAAGTGGAGAAGGTAATTTTATCTGATGGGATGTCATTCAGTCCAAGCTCCCAAAAATATCAGTGGAGTAAGCAGAACTGTGGAATCATTTCTTTGATTCCAGAAATCCTAGAATCAATACCAAACACCATTATTGCACACACTAGCATTAGCCTTTGCCAAGAGTAGTACTTGGTAAATTTCAGGAGCAGAGCTAAGGAATCAGAAAATTGAAAGAGGCCTTATTTTTCACACCTGCAATACTTGACCCAGCCACTACCTGCACATCTCCAGCACTTTCACAAGACATCTTTTTGCCTTCCTGCAAATGTGTCAAATTGGGAGAAAATCGTTCCTTATATCAATTAAATCAAGGCTACACCGTCTGCCTCTTTACTTTTGATCCTGCAGTGATTGTCAAAAGCACAGCTTGATGGATCAGAATGCCTTGTTGTGAAAGGCCTTGAGAGCTTGGCAAATTGTGTAGCCTTTCTCTGCCTCAGTTTTCTTGTCAATACAATGGGGACAAAAACACACCTCTGAGTCCTGCCCATTGATATTTAAGGGACATACCTTTCTTGGTTCCTTTCATGATAGGAGTCAGCCATACCCTGTTCATTCAGCTGCCTGGAACCTTTACTGCCCTCATCCCTTGGGGCAGACTTCTAATATTTCCATTTTCCTTTACGCCCTGAGCCACTTATGCATCCTTGTCTAAGTTGCTAAGCTTTTCTACTGAAGTTATGGCAATTATTGCAAGTATCTTATCTATCTCCCTGCCTCCCGAGTCTCTACAAATCTGTTCTTACCATAAAAGCCAGGACCTTTGTGCATGGCATGGATCCCTGTTCTTCAAAATTCAGGCTCTTTGGAACACAGTTCTCAAAGCCATACATGGCTTGACAAGCTCACTTCCCGATGTGAGTCTCCTGGCATTCACCCCCAGATGACCGTACATTCCCCCAATGAGCCAGTACCTCAGGGTCCCCAGACACATGCTGAGGGAGCCTGCGCAGTAAGAAATCTGATTTCACTCAAAGAGAGGTCTGACCATTGTCCCTATCCCTGGGAGGCAACCTCTAAATTTGGGATGTCCTGAGTGGTAGATGTCTTTGTTACTCATGATGCCTGGTAGTTTTTGCTAGTTGGGAGATACCTGGTGGAGCCCCTCCAGGCCAATTGGTATGAGCCCAATCTCCAGAGAAGTGGGAAGGGGGCAGGCAGAGACTGATTTCAACCACATGGGTCATAACTCAATCAGTCATGCCTACAGAATGAAGCCTCAGTAAAAACTCCGGATTCTGAGCTCAGGTAACTTCCCAAGTTGGTGATATTTTGTGCATGCTATCCTGTGTGAAAATGCACCCTGAAAAAAACAGAAGCTTCGTATTGGGAACTCCCCTAGACTCCACCCTGTGCATCTCCTCTTTTGGCTGGTTCAGATTCAGATCCTATCCCTGTAATAGACGTGGCCCTGAGCATAACAGCCTGCAGTGAATCTGGGGATCTTTTTAGCAAATTGCCAAACCTAAGGATGGTTTTGGGAAACCCTGAACTAGTGGCTGGGCATCTTGAACACACTTGGCGGTTTGGAGGACTGTGCTCTTAACCTCAGAGCTTGGCGCAGTCTGGGTCTACATGATCCTAAGACAAAGAATGAGGAAGAAGGGAAGTGAGGCAGGGGATGGAAGGGAGTCCAGGGTACATTAAGGTAATGCTTTATGCTTTGAGTACCCGGGGTCACCTGCACTGGAAACCACTGGGAGTCTGTTCTCCTTCCAAAGTGACAGGGAGGCCACAATATTTCTCATCTACTACCTCCTGTCCATTAGCACTTGGGGGCAGTTCCCAACGTCATTAACTTGCAGTACCCCCAGCCTCCTTCTCAGTCAGAAGAGGGAAGCTTCCACACTTTGGGCAAGTTCTCAGATAGAGAGTGGCGCATGCAGCAGAAAGAGCTGTGGGTGCTCAGTGCATTGGTGAGCACCATGGAAGGGACATGGTTAATGCCCTACTGCATGCGCTCAGCTACTTCCAATGTCTCAGAAGTACCCCAGTGCCTCTTGCTTCTTGTAACATGCTGCCCAACCTCTAGGACACAGCCAAACCCCTCCACCTCCCACTCTTCCAGTTAGCTACCTCATCCTCAGAGGTCAGCTTTAATTTGTCCCAGGGTTATGTGTCCTTCTCTTATTTTCCCTGTCAGTTCACTTACAGCATTTTCAAGCTGTTAAAATTTCCTCTTTATTGCTTGTTTTCCCTTTTAAGACTATGTACTACTTAAAGATTGGACTCATCTGTTTTTTTTCCTCCATGCCAAAGATACTTAGAAATCGTTCTTTATCTGTTGGATGGATGAATACATTCTCCGACTGAACGTATGAATGGATTTAATACTTGCTCTCAGGAGCAGTCTTACCTTAGAGGGGGTCACAAGAAATTCGAATGGAATAATTGTAGCCATGGAACAACCTCCTTGATGAAGATATGCTGGAAAATATCTTCACAAGCCCTTAGATTATACCACCTAGATTAGAGGACTACCTCTCCTGCTCTCACTTTGCCGATAAAAAGGCATACACGAGAATGTTGTGGAAACATTATCAAGAGTGGATGGCAGGCTGGTCACAGGCGCTTACACCTGTAATCCCAGCACTTTAGGAGTGGGAGGACTGCTTGAGGCCAGGAGTTTGTGACCAGCCTGGGCAACATAGCAAGACCCTGTCTCTACAAAAATTAAATAAAAAATTAGTAGAGTGTGGTGGTGTGTGCCTGTATTCTCAGCTACTCTGGAAGCTAAGTCAGGAAGATTGCATGAGCCCAGGGGGTAGAGGCTGCAGTGAGTTATAATTGTACCACTGCACTCCAGCCTGAGTGACAGAGTCAGTGAAACTCTGTCTTTTTATTATTATTATTATTGTTATTATTATTTTAAGACAGGGTCTCGCTCTGTCATCCAGGCTGGAGTAGAGTGGTGCAATCTTGGCTCACTGTAACCTCTACCCCCCAGGTTCAAGTGATTCTCCTGCCTCACCCTCCCGAATAGCTGGGACTACAAGCATGTGCTACCACACCTGGCTGATTTTTGTATTTTCAGTAGAGATAGGAGTTCACCTTGTTGGCTAGGCTGGTTTCAAACTCCTGGCCTCAAGTGATCCACCTGCATTGGTCTCCCAAAGAGTTGGGATTATAGGTGTGACCCACTGTACCCAGCCCATCTGCCTCTAAAAACAAAAAGTAAAAAAGAGAGTGAATGGCAGGTTGGAGGAGGGACATTTTCACACTCTGGCCAGGTTCTCAGGAAGATGTAGGCAGAGATGCACTAGAATGTCATGGAAAACATGAACAAGAGCAGACTTCAGCTTGACACCCACGGAACACTGGGGAGCCGGCACGGAGGGGTAGGAGCTGCATTCGTCCACCAAGATGAAATCCATTCCTGAAAACGACTTCTGAGGCAGCTCTCTGGGCAACACTGTCTTGTTCCACACACTCAGAAGGGTCTTAGGTGGACACTTGGACATTGTCTTTGGGAGACTGGCTTAGGTTTGTCTGTGTTCTCCCCATTCCTCTGTCTTCTGACTAGGCATCAGACTCAAGTTTGAATGGCCCTTGCAAATACTGCTCCCCAATGAGCTATTAATACTAACCTTTGCTTGCACCATGAACTTTAATGGCATGCCTAAGGTCAATCAGCTTGCCAGACTGGCACTAAAACCCATCTCATTCATTTCATCCTGGCTCCACCTTCTCCCTCTTTCTATCCTAGTTCTTATGATCAAGAGATATGGCCAGGGACTGTGGCTTATGTCTGTCATCCCAGCCCTCTAGGAGGCCAAGGTCGGAGGATTGCTTGAGCCCAGGAACTCGAGACCAGCCCCGGCAACATAGTGAGACCCTGTCTATAATTTTTAAAAAGAGAGATGTATATAGACTTTAACCCAAAACTATGCTATAATCTTGTTGAGAATACAAATTCTGCTTCATGGTTCCTATGCATATACGTCCTAAAGAATGTATAGAGTATCCTATAAGTAGCATGGCTTTGATATGTATTTATCAAAATAAATAAAACTTTAACGGCCCAGAGAGTGCTATAAGCCAGCGCAGGCATAGAAGCTGAACAGCAAACAGGAGGACAAGAGAACCAGAGCAGTGCAAACTAGAAGACATTTCAAAGTAATATAGTACAGGTTACAGCAATACATGGAGCAGCCAGTTGAGAAATTATGAGGATCTAGGTGGATGGGTTAGATTTCTAGAAATGCCTCAATGAAATCCCATAGAACTGGGTGGCCTAAACAACAGACTATTTTCCCACACCCCTGGAGGCTGGAATTTCAAAATCAAGGTATGGAAAGGGCTGGTTCCTCCTGAGGTCTTTCTCCTTGGCTTATAGATGCCATCTTCTCCCTGTGTCCTCACATGGTTGTCCCTCTATGTGTGTCTGTGACCTCATCTCCTCTTCTTATGAGATGTCTTAGTTCATTTCAGGCTGCTATCACAGAATACCATAGACTGGGCAGCTTTTAAACAACAGACATTTACACTCCCACAGTCCTGAAGGCTGAAAGTCCAAGATCAAGGTGTGGAAAGGGCTGGTTCCTCCTGAGGCCCCTCTCCTGGGCTTGTAGATGCCGTCTTCTCCCTGTGTCCTCACTGGATCATCCCTCTGTGTGTGTCTGTGTCCTAATCTTCTTATAAGGACACTGGTCCTATTGGATCAGGGCCCAGCCTAATGACTTCATTTTACCTTAGCTACCCCTTTACAGACTCCATCTCCAAATATAGTCACATTCTGAGTAACTAGGGGTTAGGACTTCAACACCTGAATTTGCAGGGAAGACAGAATATAGCCCATAACTGTAGACTTTTTGGAATGCTATTGCCTGTTTGATTTTAATGAAGGATTAAATTTGGCTACAAGTCCGAACACTAGAGCTAGCCCAGAAGGGTTGTGGCCACAACAAAGATAGTAAAGAACAACCTTCCCCATGACCCCCATGTGGTTCTTGCCCCCTGAAGGCCCTGGACTGCTCAGATGGCAAGCATAGTCGATCACAATCACAATTAGCAGTGTTGCTTCTAAGAGTTTAAAAACAACAGCATCACATTTCAACTAGCCCCTCTGCCAGGGTGTATGTGCTGCAATCACATACTACAGGGGACCGACATCAAATAGGAGCACACCCTCTCAGGGAAGCTCCAAGAAAGAGGGTTTAAAACACTCAAACGAAATGGAGCAAGCTGCAGTGATCATTAAGGACATGCCGAGCACAGAAAAATCAACAAAGAAGAAAGAGGAACTAAACCAACACTAGTCCTTGGCAAATTACACAAACCTCATTTCTCAGTATCTTTTGATTACACTCAAGCCTGATGCCTCTGTGGTCCTGTGTCAAGCTGATGACCCTGAAGCCCAAGCTCTCACTCCCAGCTGTGCTCTTAATGAGGACCCACAATTTTTTTTTCTGTAAAGGACCAGATAGTGGATATTTTAGGCAGGGATGGCTTCATGGGTGAGCAAACTACAGTCATGCAGGGCCCCACATTTCGGAGGGGCCCAACCTTGGTCCAATGCTTTGCCATCACTGTCTTCAAATTCTTAACTTTTCAAAGGGGTCTTGCATTCTCATTTTGCAGTGGGGTCCTGGATATAACACCGCAGGTCCTGATTTTCATCTTTGCAGGCCATGCAGTTTCCGTTGAAATTATTTGACTCTGCCGGTAGAGTGCAAAATCAGCCGTAGACCATAAGAAAATGAGTAAGTGTGGCTGTGCTCCAATAACATTTTATGTAGGGATGCTGTCATGGGTTGGACTGTGTTGCCCCCAAAATTGATATGTTGGACTGCCAGTACCCTGGAATGTGACATCATTTAGAAATAGAGTCTTTGCTAATGTAATTGCTTAAGATGAGGTGTTTAGGGTGGGCCCTCACCCAATGACTGGTCTCCTTATAACAAGCAAAAATTTGTACATAGAGAGAGATACACACAGAGGGAAAAAGATAGGGAGACATAGGAAGAACATCTATAAGCCCAGGAGAGAAGCTTGGAACTCATCCCTCCCTCAGAGACCTCTCAGAAGGAACCAGCCCACTGACTCCTTGGTTTCACACTTCCAGTCTCCAGAATTATGAGACAATAAATTTCTGTTGTTTAAGCAAAGCTGTTTGCCATACTTTATCATGGCAGCCTGAGCAAACTGATAAAGATACAGAAATTTAAACTGCATATAATTTTCATGTGTCAAAAAGTGTTCTTTTCCTCTGGAATTTTTTTTCATCATTTAAAAATGTAAAACCCATTCTTAGCTCATGAGTCATACAAAATAGGTAGCAGGGCCCATTTGGCCTGCAGGCGGTAGTTTGCGGACTCCCATTGAAACTGTGCCCCAAGGAGTTAAAGAAACTAATGACTAACAGAAATTCTTGAGTTTGCAGGATGGCAGATAAGAAAAGAAACAACCTGCTGAAATGCTGAAACTCCCTATGCTTGTAAGATAACAAAACTGGCTGAAATCAGTTGGAACCAATATAACCACTTGGAGCCTGCCCAGAACAAAGCTTGCTGACATCATGACCCGAATTCCCATCTTGTGTTTCCTGCTAACTCCCCTGAATTTGCACATATGATCCATGAGGCAGTGTGAAGAAGTAACTGTGCCTGCCCAAGGACTTTCCATACCTTTCTTTTCCTTCCACCAATCACCCACTAATCCCAGGATCCACCTTTTCTAATAAAATTATTGCATTACATGGAATCAACCCAATGCCCTTCAATGACAAAATGGATAAAGAAAATGTAGTATGTATGCATCATAGACTACTATGCAGCCATAAAAAGAGATCATGTCTTTTGCATGAACACAGATGGAGCTGGGAGCCATTATCCTCAGTAAATAACGCAGGAGCAGAAAACCAAACCCCACATGTTCTCACTTAGAAGTGGGAGCTGAACGATGAGAACACATGGACACAGGGAGGGGAACAACATGCACTGGGGCCTGTCAAGGGGAGGGGGAAGGGAGAGCATCAGGATAAACAGCTAATGCCTGTGGGGCTACATACCTAGATGACGGGTTGACAGGTGCAGGAAACCACCATGGCACACGTTTACCTATGTAACAAACCTGCACATCCTGCACATGTACCCCAGAACTTAAAATATTTTTTTTTAATTATTGCCTTAAAGCCAGCATGGGGAGACAGATTGAACTGGACTTCTGTCTCCTTGTGGGTCAACTTATAATAAAAAGATTTTCTTTCCTCCAAAACCTGGTACTGTCTTCTAGTGCATCAGGCAGTGAGCCCTTTTGTTCAGTAACACTATCTTCAAACATCTATAACTCATAAAATATATGCACAATGCAGCCCCTCCTTCCTTTGAACAATGATGGTGTGCTCCCAGGGATACGACTTCTCTACACGGATTTAACTTTCACTGGCTTTCCTTGCTAGCAGTTCTCTCTCCCAAATGAAATCACATGGAGGTAGTTACTTTTTCATTCCCCCTTGAAAACAGATGATAGCACCTCCTCTCTAACCAGAGACTTGAACCCCACTTGATTTCCATGGGTCTCATACCTATCTTGTGTGTTCTCATTAATAAGAGAAAGTGTGGTCTATAGAGACAGAGAGTAGATTCCTGGCCAGGTGCACTGGCTAATGCCTGTAATCCCTGCTTAATCCCTGCTCTGTGGGAGGCCGAGGTGGCCAGGCTGAGGCAGGAGAATTGATGGAACCCAGAAGAAGGAGGTTGCGATGAGCCGAGATAGGCCCACTGCACTCCAGCCTGTGTGACAGAGATGTACTTTGTCAATAAGAAGAGAAAGATAGAAAGAAAGAGAGAGAGAGAGAGGAAGAAAGGAAGAAAGGAAGGAAGGAAGGAAGGAAGGAAGGAAGGAAGGAAGGAAAGAAAAAAAGAAAGAAAGAAAGAAAGAAAGAAAGAAAGAAAGAAAGAAAGAAAGAAAGAAAGAAACAAGAAAGGAAGGAGGGAGGGAGGGAAGGAGGGAAGGAAGAAAGAAGAAGGAAAGGAAGGAAGGAAGGAAGGAAGGAAGGAAGGAAGAAAAGAGTATTCCTGGTTGCTTAGGGCTAAGTTAATTGGGCACCTAGGGGTGATGACTAAGGATGCAGGGACTCTTTTGGGATTGGTGAAAATATTCTGGAAGGAGAGAGGTGGGGTTGCACACACTTCTGACTATACAGAGAGCCACTGAATTGTACACTTTCATTAAGTGAATTGTATGGTCTGTGAATTGTATCTCAATAAACCTGCTACAAAAGAAAAAGAAGTATGAGCTTAAGAATAGGAGGCTGGGCAATGTGGCTCATGCCTGCAATGTAATCCCAGCACTTTGGGAGGCCGAGGCAGGTGGATCACTTGAGGCCAGGCATCCTAGATGAGCCTGGCCAACATGGTGAAACCGTTTCTACTAAAAATACAAAAATTAGCCTGGCATGGCAGTGGACACCTGTAATCCCAACTACTCAGGAGGCTGAGGATTGCTTGAACCCAGGAGGCAGAGGTTGCAGTTAGCCAAGATCACACCACTGCACTCCAGCCTAGGCAACAGAGCCAGGCTCCATCTCAAAAAAAAAAAAAAAAAAAAAAAGGAAAGAAGGGACCAAAAGGAAATGGTGTGGGCCCAGGAGAAAGAAAACAGAAGGAACGGCTAGCTGAGAATATCACACCGAAATGAAGGTCACAGAAGAAAGGAATGAAATTTAAAGTAGCTAAGACTACAGGCGCATGCCACCACACCCAGTGGAGGGCTCTCTTTTCCATGTTAAAAAAAAATAAATACAACAGCCTAATTCTTGATGGAAAGCAGGGTGGAAAACGTTTTAGAAATATATGCTGTTAACCAACCAAGGAACTCTTGGGAAAAAAGAATCACATAAAAAAATAGGAAAAAAAAGAACTATGTGCTGTTTCCAAATATGTCTGCATCCAAGTTCCCGATTTTGTATAATGGATTACTGAGCTCGGACATTTTTCCACACAATTGGCAAGTGGTGTGTTACTAAATCACTTAAATCTATCAAGCTTTGTATGAGTTTATGGCCATAAAGAGAGACTATTACAATGACTCAAAATTCTCATTCCACATAGGGAATATGACAGACAGGAATACTCAGTACAGAAAGACATCGTAACAGGAAATAACCAAAACAGAGTTGTGGCACTGGGGAAAGCGAAGACCTACATGTTTATTGGTGTCTCTGTACTCCCGCCTAGATGTTTAAGGCCATTTCCCAGCAAACACTTTATCTCCTTATAGGATAGTTGCAGGACTTTTTTAAAATGTGGTACTTTGTAGCCTCTGCAACAGCAATACAGAAATCCTAGCCACTACAAAATAAACTTATGTGTGTGCATGCGCGCACACACACACACACACACACCCTTTTACCCTTTCAGTTGGACTTCTTCCATAAACAAATTCACCCTCCCCTGATGCACCTGATTTGCAAGCCCAAAACCAAATAAGGTGTAAGTTAAGAGGAGAGCCTGCTGACATAAGGGTACCCTGTGGTCTCTGTAGATAGTTTTCTGCTCCTGGTAAAATCTCAGCAGACACAGAGGGTGACAAAGATGCGCAGCCATGGCAGTGTCTCTGCCTCCCTCACAGGTTCTTCTGCATTCTTTCCCTAGCACTATTTCTTTTTTTTTGAAGAACTCAATGTTAATGACTTTTGGGCACATTTTTACAGATCCGAATAAGCCGATGTTTTTATCTCCCCCAGGGTCCTCTTGTGAACATTGTATAAGCATGCACACAAAATGATAAACAAAGAGTCCCCAGGACCCCTCTGAGATAGAGCTGATCCCAGGCTTGAGCAAGATAATGATAAGACAAGCCTGGAGCATCCCGTTGTGCTGCAAAGGCGGGACGTGCTCCCAGAATGACAGGCACACATCCAATGGATGCAGCAGTGTGCTTCAAAATGCCCCACAAGCTGAACCTGTGACAAACTGGATATCAAAACAAATAATGGCAGGAATCAATTCCAACCCATTTCAATACTTCAGATCCCATGAGTCCACAGTGACAACACACAAGTAAGAAGATAAAGCTCTACCTTAAAACAGAATGCAAATACCAAATGCATAAAGAAAGAAGTGGCTGGCAGTGCCCGAGCTGACCTGTCACAGAGTTGTACTTCAGAGGTGAGATATTACACTCCCTAAATCAATCACTAGTGAAAAGGTCTTGTTAATACAAAAGACTTTTCTCATCTTGGAAAAAATAGTGGAATGTAATACTGTCCAACTCTAATACCTGTGTGGTGGATATATGGGCAACATTTTTTCCCTCCAATTATTTCCATTCTTTACATAGTTTGACTGGGTGTGTACTTTCTCACGCTCATTAAGATAACTGTTGAACTCTAAAATATCAAAATATTTCATTAAGACTACTCAATATGGATGTAAATATTACAGGTGCTGAGATGTCGGGGACTCAATTCACTGAAACGCTTTTTAAATTCTTCTTTTATTTAAGTTACTAGTATTGGAAAATAAAACAGGCAGTTAATTTGACCTTCAATAACTTTTAAAACATAATAGTGACAATATCCACCATTATTATTATTACAGCAAAGCCTATTACTTTGGAAGATATTCTTTAACATTTAAAACACTGGCATTTCTTTATTCCAATTCCTCCATGCCCCATTTTTAAAAAGAGAAAGAGTAGAGAAAGGCCAGACTTGGTGGCTAACACCTATAATCCTTAAATTTTGGGAGGCTGAGGCAGGAGGATTGCTTGAGGCCAGGAGTTCAAGGCTGCAGTGAGCTACGATCATGCCACTGCACTCCAGCCCAGGTGACAGAGCAAGACCCTGTCTCTAAAAACAAATATGACACTAATAAAAGAAAAAAAAATCCCAAATTTTAACCTTATTATATAGTCTTTGGTGTATATTTACCAGTATGAAGAGTCCCCTTGGTTGTATTTAACAAATTCTAAAGAATAACATGGTCATAAGGAAAATAAAGGAAATAGAAATTAACAACGTTTCCATTTTCACTATTAGAAATTCAGCAATTCCCCAACCAGTATTAGAGTGTTTTTCCTATATCGTAAATGTTATAATAAAAAATCAAATAAGGTTCCTGGAACCTGAGAGAAAATGTATACATATACACACAGGATGGAGTCATAAAATCTGCAAAATTGTAAGTTTTCAAGTTGTAACTTTCAATGTGTTGAAGCATCTTCATAATTGGGTACAATGAACATTGAGAAAGCTAAATTGATATATCCCCAAAGTCACGAAATGGTATCTCAGACACAGGAATGACCTTCAGAGGAAAAATGCTCTACATTCCCCACATGCCCAAGAAGCAAAAATTGACAGACTGGTTTTGTACTAAACGAAACTGTGGCGTCCATCCAAAATGTGGAGATTGACATCGGCGATGATAAGTCCCCTTCAACTTTGCATTTCCTCCCTGTCTCCAGCCTTCTTTATAACTGGAAATTCCAACTCTCACACAACTCACTTCACCTTGTGTGCCTCGGGATGAGGTTGAGGGGAGCCCAGACAACATCACCTCATGATGGGAAACCACCCCAAAACAAATATACCAAGTATCAGCAGTAGAAACAGCTGGGGAGAAAATATACCCTGCTCTAGGCTAATTTGACTATGAAAATGATTCATTTTTAGGCCAGCCATTACCCATGGTTTGGGCTGAATAGTGCAGAACTCCATAGATGTTAGAAATTATAAATGCTGTCCTCCTGATGTTTTCACCCAACGCTGTTCCATCAGGTGCTCAGAGCTGCTGAAATTTCTCCTTAAAATTCTAGCACCACAACATTCAAGTCTAAAAAATGGAGGAAAAGAGTTTACGTTGACTTGACTGGAGATTCAAGCCTTTCTGTATTGGACAAATGAAACTCTTCTCTAATTTCAGTCAAGTTTGAGTGTGGGGGGATGGGCAGGGAGTTGTTTGTTTGTTTTCTCGAGACAGAGTCTTGCTATGTTACCCAGGCTGGACTCAAACTCCTGGGCTTAAGCTACCATCCTGTTTTAGCCTCCAGAGTACCTAGAATTAAAGGTGTGCACCACTGTGCAAGCTTCATTCAAGTTTTAGAATTTCATCCTTAATTTTAGACAAAAACAGAGGAAACCATCTCATCAAATCACTTCACATCTCAAATAGAAAGGCAGAGTTCAAGAGAATGAAAATGACTGTGGGCCGGGGCTTGCGCAGTGGGCAGGAGACCAAGTATTGACTGTAACGTGGGTCACACACCCCTTGTCCATTTCAGACCCTGTGAGGTCTATTGGAGATAGAATATCATCAGCTGTATGGGGGTTGCTTCTTAGAGGGATAGGGCAGAGAGTAAGGTAAGGGATTTAATGGCCCAATACCAGAAAGGAACAGTGTCTTTTTAGAAGGCATTCTCCCAAATCCTGACTGGCCAGGAAGGGGAAGGGTATAGCTGTGGAGGAAGAGGGGAGTTGGGAAGCTCAGAGCATTAATTATAGAGCCAGATGCACTGGATTAGAATCTTGTCACTCCTGCATTCCCCATATGTATAATGAGAAAAGAAGAATAACTATTTTGTAGAAGTGCAATGAGGTCTGAGTGGTTGCAAAACGCTGATGAGTGTCAAGTGCACTTAAGGTCTTTTTAAAAAAAATATTTCTATAGGTTATTGAGAAACAGGTGGTGTTGTTCACATGAATAAGTTTTTTAGTGGTGATTTGTGAGATTTTGGTGCACCCATCACCTGAGCAATGCACACTGTACCCTATTTGTAGTCTTTTATCCCTCATCCCCTTCCCACTCTTTCCCCCTGAGTCCACAAAGTCCATTGTGTCATTCTTACATCTGCATCCTCATAGCTTAGCTCCCACTTATGAGTGAGAACATACGATGTTTGGTTTTCCGTTCCTGAGTTACTTCACTTAGAATAATAGTTTCCAATCTCATCCAGGTTGCTGCAAATGCCATTAATTCATTCCTTTTTATGGCTGAGTAGTATTCCATCATATATGTGTGTGTGTGTGTGTGTGTGTGTGTGTGTGTGTGTGTCACAGTTTCTTTATCCACTCATTGATTAATGGGCATTTGCAATTCCACGTATTTGCAATTGTGAATTGAGGCACACATAAGGTCTACTAAGTTAAAGCAATAGCAATGGAAACCTCCATGTATGGAGTACCAGAATTGGGATTATCAACAAAGGTGCAGGGAGCCAGCTTCCGGAATACCACGGACCCAAGCCAGGCAAATGAACCTGTGGGAGCCCTTAACCTTCTACTGTTCTAGTCACAAACCAATTGCTTGATTGATCAACTTTGAGTAAAAAGCTTTGGGATGAGAAAGGGGAATCACAGTATCTAAATGATCAAGTCTCCAGACCCTGGTAGGAGTTTTGAGTCACTCTCCTTTTCATCTTCCTCCTTGCTTATCTGCAGCTGCTCTCTGCTGCCTGACAGCCTTTTGCCCAGGAGGTCAGAGAAGGCAAAGATGTCTTTCAGTAATTGGAGAAGTCTGGCTCTGTGTGTGGGAAGTTGAAGGGATACTTCGTAGTGCCTTCCTCCCTCAAAGCTGTCACAGCAAGTCCTTTCATTGTAGGTAAGCAGAAATAGCCAAAAGAGAAAGAGTAAAAATCCAGTCTCTTATGAAGACAAGAACACCAGGGGACTGCAGTGGGAGAAGGATGACCAAGCACAGCACAGGGTATTTTTAGGACTAGGAAACTATGGCATAAGATACTGTAAAGGTAGATGCATGACTTCATGCATTTGTCAAACACCATAGCATGTACAACAGCAAGAGTAAACCCCAATGTAAACTATGGATTATAATTAATAGTGATGTATCAATAGTACTCCATCAGTTGTAACAAATGTATCACACTAATGCAGGACAAGAATAGGGGAAATACCAGGGAGGAGGAAAGGAAGATATGGGAACTCTTTATTTTCCACTCCAAACCATCATATGGTTGTTGAGATTCGGCATCCAATAGACCTCACAGAGTCTGAAATGGAATGCCTCATCAGACCTAAAACTGCTAAAAAAATATATATAATCTCATGCATAATATTTAAATAAGGATGATACCTCTAAGAATTTGTCACTTAAGTACAAAGATGATGTTGTAGTTAACAGTCCTTCAAAGAAGGTGGATGGGTTGAGATGATGCGGCAGATGAGAAAGAAAACAGAATTTAGAATTATATATAGAAGTTTTCTGAAAAATAGACACACAGAACCACTTGTTTTGATTAACTTACCATCATCTGCGTAGGGTAAACACACCAGTTTGCATATACTATTAAGTAACTTTCATCCAAGTACAGCTGACATGAAGGTAGCTTGCCCAATAAACAATGAGAGAAAAGTAGAGAAAACATTTACTATCTTTTTTACTCATAAATTCTACCCCTCCCCCTCCAAAATGTGTTCAACTATGTGATTATTTCCATTCAAAGTATGTTCATTCTGTTTGTAAATCTTTGGAATAAAAAAAAAAAATTCAGGAGTGGTCCCATATCACCAGCATCTGGGCTCATCATTTCCTTCTTCCTTTGAGTTTATAAAGCATCTATCAGCATAGCACCCAAGATGTACTAGAAAATTTACAGAAATCATGATTTCGTTATGTTTTTGAAGCCTCACAGACTCGCAAGATAAAGTTTTATTTTTCTAATCATTATTTTATAGAAGAAAAGGGCAGGGAGATAATGGTGATGGATGCAGCCAAGAGTCAGGATTGGAATCGGTGTTGACCTCATTCCTCAGCCTCTGATTCCAATTGGCTATACCACCTAACATTCATCATGTCGCCTTCTTACCGAGGCCAACGTTCCAGAAAATGCCAGTCCTCATCCAACCACGCTTGCTAAATTACCATTGAGGGAAGCAACTACAAATACTCCCAGGGCCAAACCCTGGAAGAATCCCAGCAACACACAGAAATATTGAACTTATCCAGGAATTTTCCTAGATGGCCATAAATACCATGCAATTCTGGACAACTTAAATTTACATCTCTAGTCCTGACTGTTTCTGAGCCAGAGACTTCAGATGTCCACCTATCTGTTTACTAGCTCTCCTTGATATAATCTCACAGGCTAAAACGTATTATGCCCAAAATGAATTTTAATGTGGCTTCCCTTTTTCCCACCAGGAAAAGCCCAGCTCCTCCCCCAGTAGCCTTCACCTAAGTAACTGATCTTTCTTCCCACTTTCTTAAGGAAGCATCAGAATGCATGCTTCCATCTCACTCGCTTCTTGTGTCCAACCCTGGCCAATTTCGCCTTCTGTTTCCCGAAATCCATCCGCCTCACCCTGCCTTCACTGTAGCCTCACCTGACCGAGCTACCCACCTCTTCTACCTGAATTAGTGTGTTTGTTTCGGAACCAGACTCCTGCTTTCCATTCTGAGCCTTCTTCATCATTCCCCAAAATATCTTGTGTCAAATCATTCCCCTACTTATACCCTCTCTGGCTTCTATCACTGCACTTTATACAGAATATAAAATACTTGATCCTCTAAGGCCGTGTCGCCAGGTGTCTTGTCATAATATAGCAGTTTCTGAAACATCTCTAAAGATGCCAAATAATTTTCCAACCTCAGTGCCATTGCATGTGCTCTTCCCTTTACCAAGAAAACTCTACTGTTCAAAAGGTCGTATCCTCAGAGAACTTTTGCAATAATTCATATCTCCTATCTTACTTAGCATAGTACCCTATTTTCTTGAAATCATGTAATACAATGTGTATTGACCAAGCAAATGCTGCCTTCCTTACTTTCTTAAGACTTTCTGTATTTAGTGTACTTATTCTGCTCCATGAAGGCAGGGTCTATGTCTGTATGAGTAGCACCTTGCAATGTTTTGTCAAATATATCAACATTTATACATAACCTACATGAAAATATAAAATACAATAGAAAAATACTATATATACTATGCAGTATGCTATACACTATATATACAGTACATACTGCATAGATGATATGGTAGATGAGCATAAGTATACACTGCATAGTATATATGTATATCCTATATACATATTATACTCTGGTATAGTATATATATATATATATATATATATATATATATATAAGACCAGTATACAAGTATACAAGATCATAATTGAAAAAAATCCAATGACAGGAATTAATTTGCTTTCTTTTTTAACTTTTAAAAAAATTATTATTTATAAATTGGCAAATAAAAACTGTATATAATTATTGTGCACAACATACTTTAAAATATGTATACCTGTGGAATAGTTAACTCAAGGTAGTTAACATATGCATTACTTCACATATTAATTTTTTGTGGTGAGAACACTCAAAATCTACTCTTTCCAGAATACAATACATTATTAACTATAGCCACCATGTTGTACAGTAGACTTTTTTAACTTACTTCTCCTAACTGAAATTTTGTATCCTTTGACCAACATGTCCCCAAACTACCTCCTCCCAATTTTCTTAAATTGCATTAAAAAAATCTCTTCCTGTAAGAAATTACAGTAGTAGACCAATCTCTGGCTTTATATACACACACGTGCACACACACACACACACACACACACACACACACAAACACACCGCAGTCATGTTTACACCACCCCATTCCTCTGAGGTCAGACTGAATTAAAACTGGAGCCCAGTCTGTCACGCAATGGGAGCTTGCAAACCCACTTTTATGGCAGGAGAGCATCAGGCCCTCAGGGGCCCCTGCATGTGAACTGCCTCAATGGCCTAATGCTGAGGATACCCTGCTGGTAATGCAGAAGAGCTGTGAATATAAATCCCTAATCTCCCCGTCCAGACCCCCTTGAGTTAGCTTGAAACAGTGGGAAGTCAACCACACAACAGTTTCCTTGTCAAGTGACTGGAGGTCAGCGTTATCTCTGTCAGCGGCCAGGGGTATATTCGTTCCCAGCAAGTGAGTCTTTCATTGCTAACAAGCTCCACTGCATTTGAGAGAGCCCCCAGGATAGGAGAGCAAGGAGGCTTACCTCCTGCCTGCTGGACGAGGTATTGAGAAAGAGACACCCTCCACACTCCGCACCTCACTAACCAATGACGAGAATCTGTTAATTTATCAACTGGGGTGTTGGACCTGAACACTAGTGATATCCTGATTGTAACAGTAAAACTCATCAATTAGAGGATGTCTGATTTAACAGGGCAGGGGACCGTAACTGTTACTTGTATTATTTCAGGAAGCAAAAAACAAGAGTGAAAGAAAGCATTAACAATTAAGAAAGCATTTTCTTAAATGCTCTAGAGAAAATAAAACCCAGGAAAATAAAAAAAGCAATAAGGAAATTAAAACTTCATCCAAGTGGCATATAACTAAATAAATACCATCTAATATTGACCATCATCAATGTACTTTCAACTTTATGTCCGTACATCTTAGTATAAAAGACAACTGTAACAAAAGACAACTAAGTTTTACATTGAAACCATTTGTTATGTCAGATGTTTTCAAATATAAACATATGGGCCAGGCGCAGTGGTTCACGCCTATAATCCCAGCACTTTGGGAGGCTGAGGCAGCTGTATCACAAGGTCAATAGATCGAGACCATCCTGGTCAACATGGTGAAACCTCATCTCTACTAAAAAAAATACAAAAATTAGCTGGGCATGGTGGCGTGTGCCCGTAGTCCCAGCTACTCGGGAGGTTGAGGCAGGAGAATTGCTTGAATCCAGAAGGCGGAGGTTGCGGTGAGCCAAGATTGCGCCATTGCACTCCAGACTGGGTAACAAGAGCTAAACTGCGTCTCAAAAAAAAAAAATATGAAGGCGATATGAGAATATATTAAGATGAAACCTGTATTTTAACATTGTTACTGTGTCACCATAAATTTACTTTTTGGCATTATTTTGGTAAACAATACTCCATGCTTCATGCACAGCTAACAGCAACTAATTTAATGTAGTTTCTAAATTGGCAGGCCAAACTAAAATGTAGCTATTTTCTCTGCTTACTGATGTCATCAAGAATGATGCTTTTGTTGTTCTTTTCCACAGACTTACAGGCAATTTTATGCAACATGATGCTGCTTCCAAAGCATTCAGAACTATGGAACTTGCTGGGTTTACCAGTTTCTGCTCACCCCAACTACAGCCTTCATAGAAAAGGAAAGCCTCTGTCAGACAGGACTAGAGAGTTTTTCCAAATGCCCTGAAAAAAAAATGTACCCTGGCTTGAACAAGAGAGCTCAGAACAGCCTGGTGGGAAGTCAGCCTTCTAGATTCAGCATGACATGGGTAGCGGTGCAGTTCTGAATTACTCCCCTGCAGAACGCACAGCTCCTGATTTCGATCCGTAATCGCTGGTCTGGATTTTGAGAGTTTTGAGAAATGGATTGTGCATCCTGTTATGCCTTGAAATGTTAACTCAACTAATATTTCAAAGTGGTCATGTTAGGTAAGTATCTCCTCATCAGAACAGAGATAATGCTTGATTCATTTTCCAGGCTGAGTTGCTGTTAACATGTGAGTAGAATCGAACCACCACAGGTACAGATGCTTAGAGAATGGGGACAGCAGAGAAGGGACAGAGAGAGTGAAGGAGGATGTAATGGCTTCACACCTTTACAGGCAGGCCGGCCTCAGCAAGAAGTCATTTACCATCCACTCTAAGCACTTTATGCCAGATTTGCTTTACTGTCTCTCTATACCCAACTTGTCAAACACTCACTCCATCATCATGTTCCAAATGCCACTAGTAAAGGAAACTTCCCCAGCTCCCAAGGACGGCCTTATAAACCAAGTGTAAGAACCTTTTGGTTTCTTTCTTTATAATGAGAAACTCATCAGCTGGATTTCTTTTTTTTTTTACATGGAAATAAATCTGGGACTCCTTTCACTTTTATGTGATAGAAAGATAAGAGGCAAAATCAACATGCAACTATAAGAGTGCAGAAAGCACTTCCTGAAAGTCTCAACTAACTTTTCCCCCCAAAATTATTCTTGATAAATTCATTTTTTTTTTTTTTTAGAAATGGGCAAAAAATGCCTACTTGGTCTGTTTTGCTGTTTATGTTAGCGATTCTGTGATCCAGTGAAGTCAGACTTATAAAATCAACAAGTTTCACAAACAGAATAAGGATCAGTCCTTAAAATAACAAATGTTACCCGTTGAGTGATGTGATTGTTTTATCATCTCTTTAAGGCAAGGGTGTCCAATCTTTTGGCTTTCCTGGGCCACACTGGAAGAAGAATTGCCTTTGGCCACACATAAAATAGTCTAACACTAACCATAGCTGATGAACTTAAAGAAGAATTGCAAAAATACCTCACAATGTTTTAAGAAAGTTTACGAATTTGTGTTGGGCTACATTCAAAGCCGTCCTAGGCCTCATGTAGCCCGTGGGCCATGGATTGGACATGCTTGCTTTAAGATCTTAGGGAAATAGAAGGTTAAAATTATAAGCATGGAACTGAAGACTTCATAATAAAATGCAGATGTCCCACTCATGTGAAATTTGTAATTCACACATGTAACTCCCTTACTCATTCCTAAAATTTGGGGGACCCAGGAACCACAGAGAAGCTCAAATGAAACAAACTATAATATATAAATATATATTTTATTTCCCAACCAAGTCATCTCTGCCCTGCCTTCTGCCCTGTCTTCTTTCCATGCAATCAGCTTCATCTAATATAACAGCAAATCCTCATTTCCACAGCCTGCTTTTGATGGGAGAGTCTGGGAGAGTCATTTTTCCCCAATATGATCGAAAATGCATTATGTGAGCCAGTGAAGGAAGTCTAGAAATAGAGTCTAGTTCATCTGGGCTCCTGCACATCCTATACAAGAAATGAACTTTGCAAAATCCCAAAGCTGTGAATTTGGCACCTCACAATGAGCACAAATTTCCTTTCAAATGTTAAGAAAAGAGAAAAAGAGACTCCAAAGTATTTTGTAACATAATGTATTTCACATTTCCATAGGCATCATTTTTAGGCCAAAACATATGGTAATACATAAACTGATCATATGCTGCCTGCAACGCTCAGCAGAGAAAGGCAGCATCTCAAAGGATTTCCTCAAATCCTTTACTCTAAGAAAGGCATGGAAACCATTTCACGAGAAATCATTCCCTCCATGGTAGTGTGCAAAGGTAGTCCACCCAGATGCATAATAAAGCCTCAGGAAATAATGACAACAGCAGCCTCTACTGCAAGTGGAGCTGAAAATAGTGGTGGGTCTTAACCACTGACGGAATGGAATCATCAAGATATTCAAATATAGGAAGCCCATTTCATGGGTCTCTAAAACTTAATGCTTCCCTCTCAACAATCCAGTGTAGAAGTTGTTAAGAGGAGTTTCTTTTTGGGTGCCCTAATTTATATTTCCTTTTTTTTTTTTTACGATTTTATTTTTATTCTAAGTTCCAAGGTACATGTGCAGGATGTGCAGGTCTGTTACATAGGTAAACGTGTACCATGGTGATTTGCTATACCTATCAACCCATCACCTAGGTATTAAGCCCAGCATGCCTTAGCTATTTATCTGGATGCTCTCCCTCCCTCACCCCACCCCCCAACAGGCCTCAGTGTGTCTTATTCCCTTCCCTGTGTCCATGTGTTCTCATTGTTCAGTTCCCACTTATGAGTGAGAACATGAGGTGTTTGGTTTTCTGTTCCTGCATTAGTTTGCTAAGGATAATGGCTTCCAGCTCTATCCATTTCCCTGCAAAGGACATGACCTTTTTCTTTGTCATGGCTGCATAGTATTCCATGATATATATGTACCACATTTTCTTTATCCAGTCTATCACATATTTTTTACTCTGTAAGCAAAATGTCATTTTGACTTGTTTCTCTTTTATCTAACCCAAATGGCCAACTAGCCACCTTTACTTTGCAGAGCCAGCAAATAACTAGTATTGGGTTCCTATATGTCTCATTCAATATTATATACTTTGATTTTCCCTACAGATTAGCTTATTTGGCCGAGATAGCATAACTACTATGTGACTACTTAAAGACATCCCCGAATTTTCTTTTTAAAGTAGAAGCTAAAGGAAAACTAAGACACATGCATTATGTTATCTTTATTTGTATAAACTAATCTGAGTAAAATGGTCTTCCCAAATATGAAAAATAAAATGACTTGATACATGTCAAAAAGGGTGCATCATCTGTCAATAAGTCCTGTTGAAGTGTGAGGTGGAAAGGAGTGAAGTTCTTCTTTTCTTTAATGAGATGTCCCCATAAAAATATGATCTGTGAATTTGTAAGGATCCCTAACTGTCACATAAAAAACTGGACTCCACCCATGTAACATGATCATGGTCTAGCCAGTTTTCTTTTTAAAATATATTCATTTATTTATTGCAAGGTTTCATCCTACACATTGTTATAAGAGACAAATAAATCACCCTACTTTTCTCACCTGTAATATAGAGAGCCTCTCTGTTTTACAGTTTTGCAAAAAATAAATGAGAAAATTGACAGCAAACCATTTGTCCATCATGGAGTACTCCACAAACAGATGAGTACTGTTACTCATAGTATGACTTCAGTGGCCATCATAACCTCAGAAACTTAGACAGAGCCTGTCTATGGCAAAGAAATCTAGAATCTGTGGTGTCTCATTTAAATAAATTTATTGTCATGAGAATATCACTTCTCTGCTCCCAGTCCTCCTTAACTTTTCCCTCTCACCTGAAACCACACTGTCCGATAGAAACAAATGTCAGCAGTGACAGTGGGGAATGCTCTAAGTTGGTGCTATCCAATATTGAATCTTCTAGCTACCTAGGACACTCAGCGTATGAAATGTGGCTAGTGCAGTTCTCACTCTCGCCACTGCTGACATATTGGGCCGATGGTTCCTTGTGTTGGTGGTTGTTCTGTGCATGGTAGGGTGCTGAGCTGCATCCCTGAGCCCCCCACTAGATACCAACAGTACCTCTTCCTTGGTAGTGACAACTAAAAATGTCTCCAGACATTGCCAGATATCCCCTTGGGGGACAAAATCACCTCTGGTTGAAAACTACTAGGCTACAGTGATGGAGGAACTGAATTTTTATTGTATTCAATTTAAGTAAATTTTTCTACCATACTGAACAGAATTGCTTTACAATTTACTGAGATTCAAAAGATAAATGCTTGAGGGATGGACACCCCCTTCTTCTTGATGTGCTTATTTCACATTGCATGCCTGTATCAGAAGATTTCATGTACCCCACAAATACATATACCTACTATGTACCCACAAAAAGTTAAGGAAATAAAAATTCAAAAAGAAAATATACTTAGATTATTTTTCAAAAACAGATACAACAGTTAAGAAATATGTTGGAAAGTTTAGACTACATATATATACATATATATATATATTTTTTTTTTTTCCTCTGAAAGGGCTAAGGATAAGTTAAACAATGTAAGCTTTCATTTTATTTACACGTAATTATTTATGTGCTGTCTTTAACTCAGAGCAGTAAGAGAGCTCATAACCTAGCACGGCATAAAAAGGTACAAAAATAATAATAAAAAGGAGGAGGGGGAAACTACCACAGAGGTTTTATATCCATTCCTGCCACCCAGGGAGGGAATAATGAGATGAACAGATATCTATGGGTTGTAGGGTCCAGAACTAAATTAAAAAATTAACAGCCATAACCACCCCAAGCTGTTCCTACTGAGCTCGCCATGCTCACCCCACCCAGGCGAGGTCCGGATTGTTCGCAAGCAGCGGGGATGACCTGACCCGCAAGCTCTCTACAGACCTGCGCTGATGGTGTCTCATTTCCTTGGTTAGACACTCAGCCAAGGCAAAGGAACTTTAAACAAAGTGTTTGCAAGGTTCATCCTACACATTGAACTGTTTAGTAACTGTCACTTTCATTTGAGGAGTGAAAACAATTCCCTCTCATAATGGGACAACTGCCTTAGGTTAGAGAATCCTATGTTACTTAAAGTCCCAAAGTGAGTCCAAGTTCAAAGGGAATATTGTGTAAAACAAATGATCTCCCTGAGAATTTCAAAGGAGATTGAAACCCAAGTGCGTAGAGACTGTAAATGCCTTCGTTTCTGGTTCTACAGGTCGGGAGATGATCTGAAACAATACTCAGTATGGTGAAAAAATTAAATTTTATATTTCCTTTCCAAATATTTGGAGAGAGAATCTACTCAGTTTCTGATGCCAAGAGCAGAAGTTTAAAGTATAAAGAAACAACCTGGGCTTTAAAAACAAAAAGTCCTGCAATGTAGCCCCCAACCGACAAATTTTGGGAGCCTTGTCCGTTATTCCATCTGACCCTCAGTTTTCTACATTGTACAATGAGGAAAATGACAGTTACTTCCTTGGGTTGTTGGGAGAACTTGAAAGGGCCCCTAGACCAATCTGTATATACCACCCATTTCGCATTCTCTAAACTTCAATTCCCTTTACTGAGCATGGCCAATCTTGGTGCTCAAAGGCACAGAAAAGAATAAAAGCTTGCTCTGCCTTTTAAGGAGTTCACAGGAGCCCCAACGGTTGTAATCCACAGCCTCTTTTCCCAAGGAGACACCAAACAATCTAAGGAGACAGACACATAAACAAGTTACCCAAACATTGGAGCAGATGAAAGAAGTCCATCATGGAAACACACACCACTTACTGTGAGAGCACCCGGAACTCCACGGCTCATATAATCTACAGAAAAAATGCTCTCCCAAATGAACAACCACCCAAAGACAGCAAAGTAAACAACTCTAATTACAAAACAGAAACTGTCAAGCATCTGTTAGGTTCAAGGGTTTTTCCAGTGGATAAACAGTTCGAAAATCATGGGTTCATATATACAGTTATTCAACTGAAGAGACCAAGAGACTGAGGATGATACCAACCTGCTGACCTTCAGTTCAACAATTCAGAGTGAAAATAATAATAATAATAACTAAATTAAAACTCGGCTTTAAGAGGTAAAGCATGCTAAGAGAAATAAGGCAGACACAAAATGATAAATATCCTATGATTCCATTTGTATGAGGTTCTCAGAGTACTCAAATTCATAGAGACAGAAATTAGAATGATGGTTGTGGGAATGGGGGGAATGGACGTTCAGTGGGGCAAGTTTTAGTTTGGGAAGATGAAAACGTTCTGGAGACGGTGATGATGGATGCACAACAAAGTGATTGTAGTTCATTCCACAGATCCATACACTTAAAAGTGATTAAAATGGTAACTTTTTAATGTTTTGTATATTTTATCTCAAATAATAATAATAAGATGATGATGAACCGCATGTTTACATGGAGCTCCTAGCCACAAGGCACATGCATGGGCACATGCACACACACGCTTCACATGGTCCTTTTCGTTAAGATAGGAGAGGCCAGGAGAGAAAAGCAGTTCTGAAAATATTCCCCTCTTTGGTTGGCCTGCACCTCTACTTTTGCTTGACGATAGTAGTAAGGAGAGGAAATCAGAGAACAGCCAACATTTCCCTTACTGTAGGTATTGTGCTTAAAGACACTCCCTCTCTGCTTCCGTGCCTGCCTACTATGGTGTAAAACATGCCATTTCTCTTGTGGCTATATCCAAGGGACTTTTCTCATAGATGAGCAGACTGCTACGAATCAGAGACTTATCCCCCCCCCCCACCCCGCAACATCAATAACTTCCTGTGTTAGACACATTATCTCCTTTAATGATCCTGGAATCCAGCTTATCTGAACTAATTTTAGCTTGTGGTGAAATCAAATAAACTCCTGGCGTGAGGCACAGAATAATTTCCATTAGAAATGAAACTAAATACACAGTAGGATGGAAACTTCACTCAGCCATGTGTCAGGAGGACCTTCACCACTAGCTAGTGACATGGCCATAGATAAGGTGCTACCCCCATGAGCTTCAGTATTCACAATTTAGTTGCTTAGACTCTTGCTACTCAAAGTGTGTTTTATGGACCCTGCAGCCTCAGATCACCTGGGGCCCTGCTGGAAATGCAAAGCCTTGGGCTTCATGCAGACAGCTGAATTTGAATCTGTGTTTGAACAAGGTCTCCAAGTGACGCACTTCAAGGCTTGAAGAAATTTGGTCTACATCAGTGCCCTACAAAGGCAGGTCTGAGCACATAGGTGCATCATAATATGTTGTGTGGGCTGGCAGCAGAAATCTGTGGTCTACAATCACAAAAACAGATAAAAATGTCAAATATATTGGGGCCGATTCTAAATTATTCATCTACAGCGCAAAACTCACACATAGGCACCGCTACAAAATTCCCTGACTGAGAAAAGAAGTGGAAAGTAAGTGAAGAGATATAGACAAAGTCAGAGAATTGACTAGCTGAATGGATTAAATAAAGCCAAAAGACATAAAGCAGAGTAATATGTAAAGTAATTCAAAATTTTAAGTACAGAAAAATGTCTAGCAGATTATAATGGATTTAGTGTATAGTAAATAAACACTATGTGAATCTTCACACAATGAAAGGACACTATTTCATCCAGTTAGGTTGTGCTAACCAGTCCTAAATCAGGGAGTTCTATGCTCACGTTAGTGCAAGAGAACACTGTTTCCAACATCTTAAATAAGTGATGGCTTAGATAGGATGCAAAAATCATTCTTCCTGTGTGTTGATTTGCATTTTAGATTTCGAGTACATAAATGAATTGAAACATTTCCTATTACTGCCATTATTTACAGACCTATAAAAATGTTAATGATTAAAAATAATATTTCACCATTACAAGTGACTTTCCTAGTGACGCAAATTGCACATGGATCCCAAATATTTTCTGCCTTACCTGGAAGAGGATAATACATCCATGACCTTTATTACATACACTTCTCTGTCTCATTGATGTCACTCTTGGCTCTGTGAGTTGCCTGGCCAGTGGAATGTGAGAAGCGGCAAGTGCCACATTTCAGCAGAATTTTTAAGAGCTCTCCCAAAGTTCTGCCATTTTTCTTTCCCCCCATAAAAATTAGCATGAATTTCAAGTTGTACCTGACATGTACATGAGAAAAAGTAAAAGGAAGTTTGGATTGTTTGTTAACACAGCATAACTTTGCAAAAGCTTATTGATACACCTAATAGTAAACAAGTAAAAAAAGTAAACAGTTCCAGATGTTTATTTGGCTTCTAAATTGTGACTTTAAGAAACAAAGTAATATTACATGTACTGTAAAGGTAAAGGTATGAAAAATTATATTGATTTTCTTTACAAGAGTCCCTGTAAGTAAGCATATTGAGATCCTTAGGCCTCTGGAGACATACAGTCAAACATTTCACACTTTCAAATTATTTATGCTGATAATATCCACTTTTAGGGATTTTTTTGCAAAAAAAAAAAAAGAGTCTTATACTTCAAAAAGGTTATTTCTACAGCAAATTCATAAAAACAGAAAGTAGACTAGTGGTTGCCAGGGGCTGAGGGAGGGGGAAATGAGAAGTTGTTATTTCATGACTGTACAGTTTTAGTCTGGTAAGATGAAAAAGTTCTGGAGATCTGCTGTACAACAATGTGAATATACTTAACACTACTTAACTGTACACTTAAAAATGGCTCTCAGGCAGGGTGCAGTGGCTCACGCCTGTAATCCTAGCACTTTGAGAGGCTGAGGTGGGTGGATCACTTGAGGTTAGGAGTTCAAGACCAGCCTGGCCAACATGGTGAAACCGCATCTCTACTAAAAATACAAAAGTTAGCTGGGTGTGGTGGAATGTGCCTGTAATCTGAGCTACTTAGGAGGCTGAGGCAGGAGAATGGCTTGAACCGGGAGGCGAAGGTTGCAGTGAGCCGAGATCACACCACTGCACTCCAGCCTGGGTGACAGAGTGAGACTCTATATCAAAAAAAAAGGCTCCTGTGGTAAATTTTTAATTTTTAATTAATTAATTAATTTATTAATTTATTTATTGTTAGAGACAGGGTCTCACTCTGTTGCCCAGGCTGGACTGCAATAATGTGATCATAGCTCTCAGCAGTAAATTTTACGTGTTGTGTGTGTGTGTGTGTGTTTTACCACAATAAAAAAAAACATTGTTACTTTTATAATGAAAGAAAAGCCGTTTATTAGAAGTAATAGTCATAAAACACTGTTTCTTGAACATACTTCAATGATATTTCTTCAAGTTAAATTTCCAAATAGACTATTATAATAAAAATTTTGAACCAGGGTGTTTTTGTTAGTTAGGAAAAGTTTTAGAGCTGTCGATAAGATGATATCCAGGAAGACATAAGGTAATCTAATCAATTGTAGTCATTTCTCCTATTTTATACAACTTATGTAACATGGAGGCACCTGCTCATTTCACCTTACACACTGAGAACACTGCCCTCAGCTTATGTCTAGTAATCTCTCCCTTCCTCTCCATTCTCTCACTCTAGCACTGAGCACTAATCAACTCTCATAATATGTGATTAGGTTAGGTATGGTCCAGATTCCCTGGTGAAGAGTATCAGAATATGCCATCCCAAAATATGCTACTTTGGCACAAGGATTATTTTGAGCTGAAAGCAATTGAGAAGCAGTAGATGCAAGAAGAACTCTGCCTTCCCCATTTCTGCCTAAAAGCAGGCACAAATTTCCCTTTTATAAAGGTAACTTAAGTTTCCATTTGTAAAAAGGTTCTCTTCTCCCATACGGGAAAGAGAAAAATAACTCTTATCTGCATGACAAGCCTTAGTAAGTAAACCTTATTTACCATACATTTCTAAGTCACTTTCCCAAAGTTTACTGCCCAGTACCTAAAACCCCCTTTTCTTTCATCTGTTCTCTTCTCCATAATTTATTGCGCTCCATTAAAATGGTACATAAACTTCTAGGTCTAATCACTTCCTTGAGTTTTTATTTCTTTTCTGTGAAGCCCTTGTGCATGTGAAAATATTATCATCAAATAAGCTTTGTTTGCCTTTTTTTCCTGTTAATATGTCTTTTGTCAATTAGATTTATAGGCCCTAATAACAGAACCCTATGAGGGTAAAGGGAAAGTTTTTCCATCACTATACTAGTCTAGTCCCCTAGCAATTTTAGAGAGAACAAAGAAAATTAGTATCAATATAAAACAGTAAAATGTGAAGATGAATATTTATGTGCTTTCAAGAGCATATAGCAACATCTATTTTTTGAGAGACTGCCCAGCCTCTCAAAACCTGACTTCTCTTTTTCTCCTGTTCGTGGCCACGCTATCAAAAGAAGGGAGAACTATAAACGGAATGAAATTTCTCCCTTTCCACATTTTTCTCAAGTAGCATGCAGTCTGCCTTCTGCCTTCCAGGCTTTCCTAAGACTCCTCTTTCAAAGTCTCCAAGGACATCAGGACCCATTCTATGGTCCCCACATCTTATTAGCCACAGGACTTTGAGAAGGTCACTCTATCCAGCATTTTGCATAATAGTCAAGGAAAGTTAATACTTTCCATTCCCATCTCAGAAAGATGCTTTAAAAGGAAATGGTATTCATTTATGTGACAATTCTTTGCAAATTATAAATCCTAACCAAATGTAAGATATTAAGACAATGACCTAAGATCAAGCCAAAGTTACTATCAATGTGTTTGAGGAGAAATCCAGAAGTAATAAAAAAGTCAAATTACTCCAAATGTAAGATAAGGAAGTGAAAGTATCACACTAATCAGGAGGAACACTTCTAAGGGCACAGAACTTAAGATTTTGGACTTAGATGACTTAGTTTATATCCAATCCACCCTCCACACCACACTCCATCACCCAAAAGAACCCTTCGCAAGCACGGGTTCAGGCACGTGGATGGCATATATTTAAAACTTAACAAATACAAGAAGAGGAATGGGGAAATGAGTTTCCAAGACTCAAGAATTTCAGCTCTACCTGCAAAAAATACATAAGCAAAAAACTACAAGACAATGAATGCAAGTATCAACATGGCATTTTGCTAACAGGCAAGAAAGACTCATCGATTGGTCCTGGGACTAAAGGAATATAAACATCAGAGAAAGCTGCAGGGAAAAAAAAAGTAAGATCTCGCCTTTGTTGGAAAAGGAGCATTTCACAGCCAAAATAAAACATGGGACTAGAGCAACAGGTAAAGTAATAAATGTAAAGAGAACAACAGAGAGAGTTAACACATGCTGTATGGCTGTTCAGGACCCGCGGGATGCATTAAGCTGTTTAATCATCACGAGAATCTATACGGTAGCCCCTATTATTACCTGCCTCATTTTTCTTCAGATGAAAAAAATCGAGGTACAGAAAACAAAATCACTTGCCCAAGACAGTCCCTAAGTAGAGAGGCCCTATTGTGTTGATTAATTCTTGAACTATTTTAGTCATCACAGGCTTGCCACTTGCTCTTCATCCCCACACCGTATTACCTCTCTAAAATACTACAAGCAAAAGCAAAGAGGTATGGAAGAATGTGGCATGCTGAGGAGTCTGGGAAAATTGTCTAATGAGAATGGAAAAAATGAACCCCGAGAAAATACACAGAAAAAAAGAGCAGAGTCATCTGGAAAGTTAGATGGAGACTCAATATGAAGGATGCTGAAGAATGTGCCAAAAATTAGATGTGATCCCGTAGGTCAGGGCTACCGTGGACCAGCATCTACTGGAATCCTCTTAGAAATGCAGACTCTCAGGCCCCAGCCCAGACACACCACATCAGAATCTATGGAGCTGGGACCCGGGAATCTGCATTTGAGCAAGCCCACCAAGGGATTCTTGAGCATGCTAAAGTTTGAGAAGCATAGCCTCTAAGGCTTTGGGAGCTATGAAGAGCAATAGCTGGGAGAAAAATTGGAGCTATGGGATTACCACATTTTAGGGACAGTAAATGCTTTAGTGAAATCAGAGGGGATAGTAAAACAGTCTGAGAGATTGTTCAGAAGGACTTTGCAGACAGCTAGGATTTTGAATTTTTTAGCTTGGATGCTTAATAATCTTTTAATTAATATTAATAACTCCAAAGAGAAGTACAGATTTGAGGAGCACTAATAAGTAACTTGGCACACGCGGCGGAGCTAGTGAATCCTTTCAGCCTTCAACACTGGTGCCCAAAGACCAAAGTCTATTGTGCTTCTCACTCAAACGGCAGAAGACGTCAGTTTAAATCAGGACACATCAATGTCAAGGATTTAGATAGGATCTTAAATCAGAAGTAGCCAGTAAAAAAAGTTGAATCTAGAAGTCAGGACAGGAATATTGCAACGGTCTACATGTGTTACAGAAACAAGGCAAGTAAAGAAGAGGTATTTTCTTAGCCAAAAATACAATTCTTGCTCCGCCTTCCAAGTATTAGAGAGCAATGCCAATGCCCCCATTTCCTTTAGATTATGGTGATTTTGAAAGAGAGGCTTCAATTCTATTCTTTAAAGCATCTTAAGGCTTGACTTATGCTGCTACAAATGCATGACTGACATTATCCTGCAAGTCCAAGCAGAACGCAGGCAAACTAGTGTTGCCTTTGTCTGGATCAGGAGATAACCTCTCAGCAGAGTGACAGCTAATGTTATAACACTGGGGGTTTCAGGACGGTGCACACAAAGGCTGGGAGATGTCACCCTTCTGATCTATGCTACTTTTTTCTGACAAATACTATGCTAGGACTGCGCAGAAAATGACTCAGAAGAAATATAGGAAAACTTCACTGTGTACTTACTCTATCAGAGCTTATGTCTGCTTATAATATGGCCATTACCAATCAGAAAACAAAAGTTCTAAGGAAGGTTATTGCCGTTCTGCCTCAAAACAAAATACGGTGACTTGCAGAGGATGCACAGGACACACGTGGGGAATAGGGCAACATTCAGCAATGTGAAAACACAGCAGACAGTTGCACTTGCGGCAAACTTGCCTTGGGTCTTGGAACTGCTGTCTTTGAAGGGCCTCCGCAACAGGGCTTCCTAGTGATCAGGGGACTTCTCGGTGCTGCTTCGTCCAAGAGTGCTAAGATTTACAGTTGATTAGCCTGCATAGTTCAGTTGCTTTTTCAAAAGATTCTAGGAAGGGATTATTTCTCTGCCCAAAGAGCCCCTAGAGAATAGAGAAGGCTGCTTGCCGGCCGTAATGTGAATTCCCCAGAGTCGGTACACTGTGCTCACTGAAGCAGATGAAGTAAAGTTAAAGAAGCATTTAGTTCTTCAGAATGCCGGCCTTAATAAGTATCTTTTTGTGGAAGGATTTAGGAGGAGGGGAGGGTTATCCTTAGTGCAGGCATTATTTCCTCATACAAAAAGGGAAAATGTGCATACAGTTGGATGTAAAAAGCCAACCTCCAATGCCTGCCCCTCCTTCCCCAAGGAAAAGTTGCTGAACACACACTCTCAAACACGAAAGCATGAATCTTCACAGCTTAATAGTCCCGAAGCCATTGTGAAGTTTCTCTTGGGAAACACTGTTCATTCATCTGCGACTGACCAAGTTCAACCATTCAGCTGTGAGAACTCAGAGACTTGCAGCCATCAAAAGATCCATCTTCCTCAGCAAGCGGAAGCCAGAGGAGCTGGGTTCCTGAGGAAGAACTCAGCAACTCGCTTCTCTTCTCCACAAGGCCCCCTTCAAGGCCCACGAGACAAGTCTGCAGAAGGCGAAATCTGGGTGCGTCTGCAGGCAGCTGAACTCTTAAATGATCTCTGCTTGCACAGTTCAGGGCTTGTCCTGGCCCCTGCAGCTCTCCCAGTTCTCCCTGCAAACAGTACTTCTTATGTGGAATTCGATGTAGAATTAGTCACTTGCAATGAGTTAAAATAAGTATGATTTAATTAGACAGTTTCACATGAACCCAATTTTCTAACCATCAGCAAATTTCTCCTATTTAAACCCTGCGTTTTCTCCAACCTGTCATCACACAGGAATATACACATTGACACCAACTGAGCTATCGCTATTAATATAATGAACACAGCATCAACAGAGTGACCTTTCCATTATTGCTAAATAAGCCAGAAGCCATTCATTATATCTCTTTGTACTTGAAATTTTCAGCTGCAACTCCCATAACTTAAGGTGGAGAGAAAGTATTTCATGGAAATTAACATAAACATTTACTGCCCATAAGAACAGAGAGAAAGGCCAGGCGTGGTGGCTCACGCCTGTAATCCAAGCACTTTGGAGGCCAAGGCGGGCGGATCACCTGAGGTCGGGAGTTCAAGACCAGCCTGACCAATATGGTGAGACCCCCATCTTAAAAAAGAAAGAAAAAGAACACAGAGAAAAAAGGACAGAGAGGGAGGGAGGGAAGGAAGGAAGAAACAAATGAATGAACAGAAGAAAGAAAGAAAGAAAGAAAGAAAGAAAGAAAGAAAAGAAAGAAAGAAAGAAGAGAGAGAAGAAAGAGAAAGAGAAAGAAGGAGAGAAAGAGAAAGAAGGAAGGAAAGAAAAGAAGGAGGGAGAGAGGGAGGGAAGGAAGGAAGGAAAAAGAAAGGCAGGAAGGAAGGAGAGAAAGAGAGAGAGTGCACAAGCAAGATTTACAAAGTGCACACTTTAAGTCATTTTCCCCCCACACAAATGGAAAATGAACTTACCCACATTGGTAGCTATGCTCTGAAAAGACCCGGTTGAGAGAAGTCCTTTCTTTATTGTGTAGTTTTAAAGACGATTCTTTGACCTCTGCTATTTATGACTTGAGATCTGTGAAGACAGGGCCAAACCCCTCTGGCTCCCATGGCCCACACAAACAAAAGCGCCCCACCTTTGTTCTGCTACCTCATTTCCCATCAGGACACGTTTCTATTGCATTCCTGTTTTCATAATTTAAGTTATGTTCTCTTATTTTCTTCTTGTTCAATTACAGCCATTGCCTAATTTACAAGAGGCTCTCACTGCTCTTTTCCAATAAAGTTATATCCTGTAATCATCACTTCCCAGCTGAAAGAACTTTGGTGTGAATATAGAAGCCTTGTCACTCCATTTTGCTTAACCATGAAATTCTGGATAAAAGGGTTCAGGAGACTAAAAATCTCATCAGGCAACACGTGCAGCCACAACATGACATTGTTCTATTTATTTATTATTTTATAGATGTACACATTGATCTATGGCCTTTCTCACCCTTAAAATAATTCAAGACAATTTACAAAGCTCCGTATGATTACAGCTGGAAAAGACATCTTAAGTGAGTGAAAAAAAATGAGATAAAGGGAAATTAAAATGGGGTGAAAATAAATAAATACTGTCAGGGATAAAATAAGTTTCCGAAATACATATGATCAATTTCAGCACACTTGTTGAAGACAGACTGTTTTATTTGTTTTAGCTTTCTAACAACCAACTGTAAGAGGAAAACACTACTGATTGCAAAATCCACAGTATCCAAAGGCCAAAAGTATCTACCCATTTCTCAAGAAGGCACAATTAGTACTTGACAACGCAATCAGAATGAATGTCTCTTGGTCGGGCACGGTGGCTCAGGCCTGTAATCCCAACAGTTTCAGAGGCCAAGATGGGCAGATCACCTGAGGTCAGGAGTTCCAGACCAGCCTGGCCAACATAGCGAAACCCCCTCTCTACTAAAAGAATACAAAAAATTAGCCGGGCATGGTGGCATACACTTGTAGTCTCAGCTACTCAGAAGGCTGAGGCAAGAGAATCGCTTGAACCCAGGAAGTGGAGGTTGCAGTGAGCCAAGATTGTGTCACTGCATTCTAGCCTGGGAGATAGAGCCAGACTCTGTCTCAAAAAAATATAAAAAGAATGAATGTATCTTTAAGTTTCCTCCTCAAAATGGCATGACATAAGAGACCGATGTCCTCAACAACTTCCTTAGAGCAGCCTCAACGACTAGGTTTGTAGGACAATTTCTGAGATTATTGCATTGCAGCAACCATTCAGCAAAAGCCACTTGTAAAAGGAAGGTTTTGAAACAGCAGAGACATAGTTCAGTTGTGTCATCAAGGCGTAGATTCTAGAGCACCTGGAAGTGATACATCCATCAGGAAGGTATAAATACTGTCTCTCTCCGGGGGCTTTTGGTACCACCAGGACACAATGAGTTTCATACTCTACTCCTTGGAAGATTCCAGATGTCTGGTGGCTTTGCTTATACTTCATTGTCACTTCATAGCTAGCAGAACTTTCATTAGCTCTGACATTCACTGTGAAATTAAAGGTCCTAACAGACATTTGTCTTAAAAATAAAAAAGCAACCCATTTCCTACATAGAGATGTATTAAGCAGGGAGAAGGGAGTAGTTGACAAAAATCCTCCTCAGAAACTGTGATTTTATTTTCCAACCCAGAAGAAAACAGAAGGTGCAATCCATTACACACACACACACACACACACACACGCTGATTATCCAAAGAACATCATACTTTGAGCAATGAATCTACAAGGACATACTTAGACCTAAACTAGTTGCAAAGTAAATATGCCAAGTTGGTTGAATGCCATTATTTATGGGGCAAGGCAGGTTCTTCCCCACTGAATAGATAAAAGAACTCTTGAGAAAGGCAAGTTGTTTTGGTTTGAAACAATTAGTCTATAGTCTCTTTTTCAGGCAAGTTAGACAGCAGAAGTGTCTATGTTCAGCCAGTTGGTAAAAATAGAGTTAAAATTAAAACCTCTGTTTATTTTCCTACAGTGACTGCTCTTTCAGAAACACAGAGAAATAAAAAGTTTCCAAAGTAGACTATGCACAAACACAAATTAGGTTTTCTAAGAGGAATTCCTGTGTGTGATTCCGGAGACAACTAGACTTGAACCTCATTCCAAAGATTACCTATAAGGTGGAGTCAAAATTATGAACATAGAAAAGCAAATGTGGACCCCCTTAAATTCAAGTAAGAGTTTTCTACCCCAGTAGAGAATATTTTGACAGTGGCTCTCACGGCAGAGATAAAGCAACATGATACAATCTCATGTTCAATGCCCACAAATTCTGATCTACCAGCGACTGAAATCCAATCCTGTCTCCTTTCTCAAACATAAGCGTCCCCAAACTTCAGTCAGCATTGGTGCGTTTTTCCAGTTGCCAGAATAAATCTCAGCATCTTCAATCGGCGCTCATACCTGCTCTGCGCGCTTTCAGATGAACACATTACAACTTCAAAACATCTGTCAGACTATAATCACCATGTAATGCATCTTGACTCAGATGGTTTTCATACGTTCAAAACAGATTCCCTTTCTAAAAGCAGCTTTATGGAACTCGTCTTCAATTGTGAACCAAATAAGAGATTTCGTTTGCATTTTCTTTCATCGGATGGGAGGAGAAATTAATCGTAAGAGATTAGGAAAAGACTTACATGGAGGTGCATTTCCCCTTCCGTATGTCTTTCCTTTGAAGTTTATAGCAGGTGGAAGAGTCTTTCACACCCGTAAAATTGACATGGAAAAGCAGAAACACACTGAGCTATTAACTTGTCACATATTGGATTTAAATCTAAATAGGAACCCGTTCTTTCCCTTATATATTGATTGTGTACCAGCTTAGCAGGAAGCTTTGCATGTTCTTTCAGCAGACAGGCTAGTTTCTAGGCTAAAATAACCTGGAATGTTTCAGCTACTGCAGGCTAATGATCACCCAAATGCACACTAATATGTTTGATAAAAGTTCTCAGCGTGAGGGCAGAAAACGCTTACCATGAGAATGACAGTGGTCAGAGGAAGCAAATCAGTGACAGCAACTCAAGCCGCCTTCAATGCTGGAGGCTCCAATTAGAACTTTTGAGTCTGCATTCCAGGGGGCAGTGACAGATGGAAGTTTGCAGCAAATCTCTAATTGTTTAAATCATTAACTCATCCATCCACCTGCATTATTGCTAGAAGGGACCCTGCTGGAAGCCTTCAGCAGTTCCTTCAAAAATCTCAGGACTATTTCCTTGCCATTTAAGGAATGGTGTTTTGAAACTAGTTGTTTATGTAGCTATTTGTGAGTTTTTTTTTTATCTGTTTCCCATGCTCTCACCTTTTTTCTGTTTTGTTTTGTTTTTTTTTTCTATTTCTGCCTTTACATCAGAGATGATATCCACTTTAATATTCCAATAGAGCAACAATGGATGAATTACATGCCACACGTCCAGCCCTAACTTAATTTTCAACTGCATCAACTCACTTAAGAGAGACTTCAAGCCGGCCTCTGTGGCTCACGCCTGTAATCCCAGCACTTTGGGCAGGCCGAGATGTGCAAATGGCTTGAGCCCAGGAATTCAAGCTGGCCTGGGCAACGTAGTAAGATCTCCTCTCTACAAATCATCATCATCATCATCATACATTAGCCAGGCATGGTGGCCCATGCCTGTAGTCCCAGCTACTCAGGAGGCTAAGGCAAGAGGATTACTTGAGCCCAGGAAGTCAAGGATCCACTTATCCGTGATGGTGCCATTGCACTCCAGCCTGGACAACAGAGTGAGACCCTGTCTCAAAAAATAATAATAATAATGAGAGAGAGAGAGAGAGAGAGAAAAGGAGCGAGAGACTTCACGTCTTACTAAGCACAAAACGGCAAGGCTACTTATGATTACCTTTTGGCATCATGCTGTAGGACAATTGGAGAAATTTACATCCAATGGTTTATATTAATCGTGCTAATATAACATTGTACTTACAGATGGCTTTTTTAAAAGAACACTAGCTGAAACTTCACACACACTAACAATTTCTTTTTGCATGCATTCTATACAACTGTTAAGTCCAAATTGTTGGTTTAAGGAAATAATAGAATATTTCTCTTATCTATTCTAATGTTTATTATCATATCACATTTATTTTCTCCTGAAAAATAAAGACATAATCTCGTGGCAGTAAAAACATGTACTTGTGGACAAAATAACATTAATATCCAAAATGAAGGGGAATTAATTATACCCCACTTGAGATATTTTCTTCATAAATATCTCTCTGAATTACACAAGCCTGCACTTCTGAGGTCACTGTCAAAGGTGATTTGGCTGTGAAGTTATTGTCTGCTCCAAAGGAGATCAATAAATTGGACAACAGATGGTTGGTGAATAACAACATTATTCTTGAAATGAAATATATAGTCAGGAAATATTGTATAAGCATCAGTATTGCAACAGGTCTAAAGTATCTAAACATTTAAAATTTTGATCCACTGCATATTAGAATTGCAATCAGATAAAAAACGTTCACCTTTGGTTCTTGGGTACTTGGGCACAGTGCATTTTCATGTATGTCCGAGTTTTCACTTTGCTTCTAAGAAATACCTTCCTTGAGCTCTATAGATTTACAGTCATTACCACATAAATTACAGAAAGCATCACATACAAAACAAAAATTTCCACAGTCATATTCAGATGTGTTTCAGAGGTTTGGCCCTCACTCAATAAATTACACAGATGGCAAATGAAGCCGTCCAGATTTTCATACAAGCAAAACCAATCTTCCTCACCTCTAAACTTGGTTGTGAATAAAGCTGGAAAATTACTAACAGTTTGGAGTTGTAGGCCTTATAAGAACTGAACTCCCACTGAGATCAAAGGAGTAAGCCAAGGCACCAAGATTGGGCCCTAAATTACTGCTTTTCAACACATACACTCCAAACCAAATGGGGAACAAAAGTCAAACCAGTGAGTTCCGGCACCCAAAGGCAGAAAGATAAGCATGCAGACTCTCCACAGATACGTGGTTGTTACTAAGTGGCATGCCATTGTTTGTTAGATTCAAGGTTCTGAAATGTAACTGTGAGCTGAAGGTTAAAGGAGAAATCTTTTATAAAGTGAACATAAGACTCTCTTGCAAATATCGATGAAAATGTACCAAAGATTTTGTTTAACTCAAGAAATAGTCATATGTTACATTTGATTCAGAGGAAAAATCCAATAAGATAAATAGACAATAGATAAATGATAGATTAAGATGGATGGATGGATGGACGGATGGACAGATGGATGGATGGATAGATGGATGGATGGACGGATGGACAGATGGATGGATGGATAGATGGATGGATGGATGGATGGATGGATGGATGGATGGATGGATGAATAGGGTCAATAAGGAATACTGGTGCTGGAATGTATTTACAAATATATGCAAAATGTTGTATTCCTGAAGGAAGCATCAAGTACATTCCACTAGACACAATTTATGTACATCTTCACGGACAAGAGTTATCTTCATTATCAATTTTCTGGCATTTGCCGAGTGGGAAAATAGTTCAAGGACAGTAACACTGAACAGAACTTCAAGAAGAGAAATAGAAAAATAATCTTTACTTTTGACAATTTTCAAGTCTTTAGCAAATTTTCTCGACTTTGGTCATCACATTTTAACACTGGATTTTCAAAAAGTAACTGTGATTTATTTGAAGGTTTTTTTTATTATTATTGTTTACTACTCATTATTTCAAATCCTTGCAGGTTGACAATGTTCTATAAGCAACGTCAGAAACTGTCCATTTTTGTTTGACTTTTAATATTTTAAGATATGTCTTTGTGTTGTCAGAAGAATGCATTTTTATTGTGTTGTTTGAGTCTGGATTTTGTCTGTGAATCTAATGTCATAGAACAGGGGCTGACAAAACTGCAGCCACAGACCAAATCCAGGTTGCCATCTGTTTTTGTAGAACCAGTGTGCTAAGAATGGTTCTTTCATTTTCAATGGTTGGAAAAAAATAAGTAAAATATTATAACGTGAAAATTATGGGCAATTCAAATTTTAATATCTACAGATAATGCTTTATTGGAACACAGCCACTCTTCTTGGTCTATGTATTCTCTACTACTGCTTTTGTGCTGCAACAGCAGAGTTGAGTAATTCCAACAGGGACCTTATGGGCTGCAAAGACAAAGGTAGTTACTATCTGGTGTTTTTATAGAAGTCATTTGCTAACACCTATCCTAGAACTCTGTGTTTAATGGAAAGTTACATTGAAAAGGATGATTGGATTCAGGACACTACTCAAAATACGGCACCTTGGCATATTAAAATAACAGAAGCATGAAAGTCTCTCTGACCTCCCCTCCTCATCCATGCATACCCTTCTCCCCTGATGCAGGCTATAAAGCTTAGGAAGGCTTTTCAGAAGACCCTCAGATGAGAGGTGACCTCCCCATCCCTGGAAGAAAGGAACATGCTCATCTCTGAAGATGAAGGGTCACAGAGAAGAACCTGAACAAACAGACCTTGCTAAGTTCCCCAGTTCATCTCCATTAGATCACACCCTTTTAGTCCTATAATATTTCTCCATGAGTATCCACTCTTTATTAAAGCTACCATAAAAATACACAGAATTAACCATTCACTGGAGTCTTCATTTCTTTCTTTCGTTTTTTTTTTGAGATGGAGTTTTGCTCTTATTGCCCAGACTGGAATGCAATGGTGCAATCTGGGCTCACTGCAACCTCCGCCTCCTGGGGTCAAACGATTCTCCTGCCTCAGCCTCCCGAGTAGCTTAGATTACAGGCGCCACCATGCTGCCTAATTTTTTGTATTTTTAATAGAGACAGGGTTTCACTATGTTGGCCAGGCTAGTCTCAAACTCCTGACCTCAGGCAATCCACCCGCCTCAGACTCCCAAAGTGCTGGGATTACAGGCATGAGCCACTGCACCAGGCCTGGAGTCTTCATTTCTTTAGGAAGGCTTCCATAGCATGTAACTCTTACTAAACTTGCAAGTTTATCTCTTGTTAATCTATCTTGTGTTAAAAGGACCTAAATCATGAACCTAGGATGGGTAAAGAGAAGGATATTTGTCCTCCTCTACCAGAAAAAGACTCTAGGAAACACAGATGTTAACATGGCTCATTACAATATTTTGACTCTGTGCTATGACTAAATACTAGGGCATCTTGCCCATCAATTCAAATCTCCTGTCAAATGCTTCACACCATTCCTAAGTGGGCTTTTAGAGAAATTAAGTACAATGAAAAATGGAATAATAAGCTTTTCCTCTGAGCTGGAAGCTGTCTTTGGCTGGATGTATTACTGCTTCAGGCCTCAGCTTCCTGAAGTGCACAATGAAAGAATTGGACTGGATAGTCCTAAATATTCTCTTTAGCTTTAGAATTCTTCTCTCCATCCCTCATGCAAACAATGATCTCAGTGGTCTGTATCACACATGTTCCCTTACTGAGAAGAGCCATCTAACTCCTAACATAGTCAGTCCTAGGGTCCAACTGTCTGTGGCCCATTCAACTAGCTTTCTCCTTCTTCATCGAATATTTCCATCCCAAAGTATCAAATAAGTTATGAACATGAGAGTCGAGCCTTGAGACCATGAGCAGAGCCTGATAGAGACTGGGTCATTCACACATTAACCATTAATGGATGAGTACAGAAGAACCTCAGAATGGAGGAAAAGAGTTAGAATTGACAGATTAGCAAAGAGAAAAGCAGAAATGGATTCTAAAGGTATATGAATGCTCTAATGGGCAAAGTAAGGGGGAGAATGTGGTTATGTCCCCATTGGTACAGTATTGGGGAATCATAAGGAATATTGCATGAATTTTTAATAAGAGATGAAGTAACAACAGCTGGGAATTTTCTCAGTGAGCAAAAAAGTAAAAAATAAATGCAAAGACCAAGTTCACCCTTTGGATCACTTTATCAGGAAGCCTAGGACATAGTAGATGCTCAGTGAGAATCTATTGAAATGGGATTAATCAAACTCTGTTGGAATGAGCAAATAAAATGTACTTAAAGAAAATGTTAAACTACAAACATAAATAAAAGGGCTGAACAGCCACAACATTATAATATATGGGAAAACAAAGATCTGATTTACATTATATTTGTCATAGAGTAATTTGTTATTTAAGAGAAAGGTTAAAAAAATAGATTCTTAAAGTAGTAGTCCGGGTGCAGTGGCTCATGCCTGTAAGCCCAGCACTTTGGGAGGCCGAGGTGGGCAAATCACTTGAGGTCCGGAGTTCGATGTCAGCCTGGCCAACATGGCAAAACCCCATCTCTACTAAAAATACAAAAATTAGCTGGGCGTGGTGGCAGGCACCTGTAATCCCAGTTATTCATGAGGCTGAGGCTGGAGAATCACTTGAGCCTGGGAGGCAGAGGTTGCAGTGAGCCAAGATCGTGCCACTGCACTCCAGCCTGGGCAACAAGAGCAAAACACTGTCTCAAAAAAAATAAAAAATAAAAAAATAAAATAATGTTCATTGTTAAGATTGGACCAACTTAAAAGTATTATTAGAATGGAAATATATCATGTTTTATCAGTATGTTTTACATTATTATAGTAATATTTCATTCCAAAAAGTATTTAGGGTGGCTTGAACTGAAAAAAAGAAAGAAATTAAGATAAAAAGTGTTTCCAAAAGATTAGATAGAATTTTAAAAATACATTATTTTTTAGGTCAAAGATGTTTATTTACTTTCTTGATTAGAAATAGGTGATCTAGGCAGGCGCGGTGGCTCACGCCTGTAATCCCAGCACTTTGGGACGCTGAGGCGGGCGGATCATGAGGCCAGGAGTTCGAGACCAGCCTAGCCAACATGGTGAAACCCCGTCTCTACTAAAACTACAAAAATTAGCCAGGCATGGTGGCACATGCCTGTAATCCCAGCTACTTGGGAGGCTGAAGCAGGAGAACTGCTTGAACCTGAGAAGTGGAGGTTGCAGTGAGCCAAGATCATGCCACTGCACTCCAGCCTAGGCAACAAGAGCAAAAAAACTCCGTCCCAAAAAAAGAAATAGGTGATCTTATTATTTACTTACTACTAAAATTGAAGTACTAAAAATAAGTTATTGTAAAGGCATCATTTTAAGATAGATTTGATATATTTTAAAAGGCTTGGCGGGGCATGGTGGCTCACGCCTGTAATCCCAGCATTTTGGGAGGACAAGGTGGGCAGATCACTTGAGGCCAGGAGCCTGAGACCAGCATGGCCAACATGGCAAAACTCCATCTCTACTAAAATATAAAAATTAGTGGGTGTGGTGGCGGGTGCTTGTAAACCCAGCTACTCAGGAGGCTAAGGTGCAAGAATTGTTTGAACCCGGGAGGCGGAGGTTGCAGTGAGCCGAGATCGTGCCACTGCACTTCAGCCTGGCACACAGAGCGAGACTAACCAACTAACTAACTAAATAAATAAATGGTTTGCCCTTAATCATCCAAGACTGAAATTGTGTTTAGATGTTAATTTTGCAAACCGTTTATTTTGGAGTGGCCAAGGGCAAACCACATTCTTATGGGTTAAATGTTCTCTCAACATAAAAAATAAAAAAAATAAAAATCACCTTAATGGGGGAATTTCTAAGGAATCTATTTCTCTGGGAATCTACTATGTATCCCTAAATGAAACAGAATCAGAAGAGTGGGCCATCTTTAGGCTGTATCTTTCTGACTTCCCACCGGACAACAGGAACATAAATGCAAGAAAGAGAAAACATGGTTCATTTACCCCAATTGGGCCACAGTTTTGCCAGGAAGTTACACGATTCACAGTAGCTATAAGGGTGACTCAAGAAATAAACCTAGCACATCAAGAGAATTGGCCACTTAAGTGAGCAAGAGATCTTTCATAACTTTTAAGAAGTTCTTCTATAATACTTCATATGTGTGGGGTATACAATGAGAAAATCACTGGCTTTTAATTCCACCGGAACTCAGTTCAAATCCTGTGTAGGGGATTTACTGGTACTTACTAGTCAAGTGACTTTGTAAGAAAGTCACCCACCTTTTCTGAACATCTGTGACATGAAGGTGGTCATTCCAAGATGAAGCCAAGATTAAGTTCACCCACACACAATTCCATCTTCATAGAATAAAAAAATGTAAAATAACAGTAACTTGAGCAAGATAGAAAGATATTTCCTCTTCATGTGCAAGGCTGGTATGGGGCTCCACAGTATCAAAGAGCTGGGTTCCTTCTAACTTTCTTGTCAGTTATTCTCAGCCTGGATTCCATCCTCAAAAGTACCTCATGGCCCAAGACAACTGCTGGGGCCCCTGCCATTAGTATGCCCTCTAAGAAGCAGGGAAGAGCAAGAGGAAGAGAACAAATGAGTGCATTTTCTGGCTAAATCAGTTCTCTTTAAAGGAGGCATTTTGAAATTTCTTCACAATGATTCCACTTGGGGAGGAAATTAGTTACTAACCATATGTAGAAGCAAAGGAGCTTGAGGAAATGTAGACGTTTAACCCAAAGTGACAATATGCTAAGGTGTGGAACGAGCTTTCAATTAGCAGAGAAGAGGAGACACCAGATTAGGAGGCAAAGAACAACCTCTTTCACCAGTGTTAGAGAGTGCATGATGACAATCAGAATTCCTAGATATAATGAGCCCTGAAAAAGGTGTTTGGCAAATACTTTGTGCTCAGAAAACTACATATTTATTTTCTTTCACATAATAAAATAAACCTGCTGAGGATTATGCTCTTAATTTCTTTTATAACTCTGCAAATGTGTAGGCCAGGGTTTGTCAATCTCAGCATTACTGATATTTGGAGCCAGATAATCTTTGCTGTGGGAGGGCTTTTCTGTGCCATATAGGTTCTTTATTAGCATGCCTGGCCTTGACCCACTAGATGCCAGTAACTCCTCACTCCCAACTGTGATAATCAAAAATATTTCCAGTCATTGCCAACTGTTCCTGGGGGAGCAAATTCCCTCAGTTGAGAACCAGTGGCCTTGACCTGTGCTGGACAGTAAGGTACTCTCCTATATTCTCTAAGGTTGAGTGGTGCAGGGTATAAAGACCCTTGAGCTCATAGTGCTGATTCCATTATGTCAAACCCAGCATACTCTTGAAATCAGATGAAGCACAGAGAGGAATCTCTACATTTCAAATGTTTTCTTTAGGAAGCAAGATTTTCAACTCAAGGCATACACACAGACCAGGTGGTCTTCAGAATATACAAAGAACAAAGAGAAGGTTGGAGATTATCTAAAAAGAAGAGATGTTACATGTTGTTTTGAAAGAAAATCCATTGGCACAAATAAAATTTTGGGGAGCAGGTAAGTTCTGATTGGTGAATGACAGCAGTAGGGAAAATTAGTCTTAGAGTTGCAACAGCTTATTGCAGTAGCTACAGATAAAACCAGTTTCAGGTTATGGCAGGCAGTTCGAGCAGCCAGGCTTGCAGAGAATAACCTTCTAGAAATGTTATGTGCCCTACATGATTTCTCCTCCTGACCCCTTGACTTCAATTTAGTTGGTATGACTCAATTTAGGCCAGGCGTGGTGGCTCACGCCTATAATCCCAGCACTTTGGGAGGCTGAGGTGGGTGGATCACCTGAGGTCAGGAGTTGGAGATCAGACCGACCAACAGGGAGAAACCCCGTCTCTACTAAAAATAAGAAATTAGCCGGGCATGGTGGCACATGCCTGTAATCCCAGCTACTCAGGAGGTTGAGGCAGGAGAATCACTTGAATCTGGGAGGTGGAGGTTGCAGTGAGCTGAGATTGCACCATTGCACTCCAGCCTGGGCAACAAGAACGAAACTCCATCTCAAAAAAAAAAAAAAAGACTCAATTTATATGATCAAATTTCACAACAGGACAAATGCCAGATTTTCCCAATAAAGAACAAATAACATTGTAATTCATACACATCGAGAACTGATTACATAGTACGTTTTTCCCCTAAAGGTAATGTGGTAAAGACATAGGGGTAGAGTGATGTAATATAAGCACTTGTTTCATTTATTCATTCATTCATCACAAATGTTTGTTGAGCAGCTGCTATGTACCAAATACCAGTTTAGGCTCTGAGGACACTACATTGAACAAAGAGGACAGCGTGTGCGTCTTCATGAAGCTTTTTTCTGGTGAAGGAGACCAATTCTAAGCAGATACAGGAATAACTCCATAATATCACATCCACTGGGGCATGATATGGACAATAAAGCTTGTAAGTATGTTGGAGGGTGGCCTGGGAAGGCATGGCTAAGAAAGTGGCTTTTGTGCTGAGACGCGAAGACAGTGAGTGAGCTGGGGAAGGAACATTCTGAGTGGATTGAAAAAGCAGCCATGAAGGGGTAGAGTAGAAGGTAATTAAGTTGGGAACAGAGGCTGCAGGCATGGAGGCTCACACCTGTAATCCCAGCACTTTGGGAGGCTGAGGTGGGTAGATCACTTAAGATCAAGAGTTTGAAACCAACCTGGTCAATACGGTGAAACCCTGTCTCTACTAAAAAATACAAAAATTAGCCAGGGATTGTGGCAGGCACCTGTAATCCCAACTACTCAGAAGGCTGAGGCAGGAGAATTGCTTAAACCCAGGAGGCAGAGTTGCAATGATCCAAGATTGCACCACTGCACTCCAGCCTGGGTAACAGAACAAGGCTCCATTTCAAAAACAGACAACAAAGTTGGGGACAGAGTATAGGCAGACAAGAGAGAGCCAGAGAGCATAAGGATAGGGCTTTGGATTTTAGTCTGAGTGAGACGGAAATGCATCATTAGATTTAATGTAGACAGCAGTGTGATGCCACTTATGTTTTTGAAGGGTCTTTCCAGCAGCCACGAGGAAATATGATTGTTTGGGGTCAGAGTGGAAGCTAGGAGATCCATCAGGATGCTCTTGGATTCATCCCAGACAGAGAGAATAGCAGGTTGGAGGTGGGAAGAATGATTAGGTGAGATCTCTTCCACAGAGGAGCTGAAGGAGGTGACAGGCTTTGCAGATGGTCACCAGAAGTGATTAAAAAGTATGTGGTTTCTAGAAAACGTTATGCAAACCTAATATTTTAAAATATATCATCAGAAAATTGTATCGTTAACACTGCTTCTGACTTTTCTGAGTTTTCTGACTTTTCTCTCCCTATATTTGTACAAACTGTTTCTAGAGTTGTTGGCCTGTAAGAAACACAATGTAAAAGACAAGGATCTATATGCCTCTACTGGTTTGTTGAGTGATTACAGAACTATTATCAATAAGTACATGCCTCAATTTCCCCATCTGTAAAATAGAGTGACTACAGACTACCAGTAACCTTGTTTAACCTAAGCATTAAGAGAAAAAGCCCACCTAGTACTTCATGAATCCCAAAAGAAATGCAAATTTTAATTATTTGCACAGGTATCCAGTTGTGATAACATCCAAAGGAGACAAACTTTGATTAATATGCAAGATTCAGTCCCAACGATTCCCAAGGATCTCAAGTTAAAGACAACCCTTAAGTTTCTGTCAGCTTTGTAACTGTAATATATTCCAGAGTTTCAGTTGAGCTTAATTGTGACTTATTGATTCATTCTTGCTTTCTGACAAAAAGGATTGCTTTCTTGTGAAATTCAAAGTCTCTCATGGCAGCCATGATTAATCATTTGTAAAATATGCTTTAGCCATCTATGATCCCTAGTGTACAAATTTCTTTCATTGTGATACTTTTAAAGCAATTCAAATAAACCTGTTCCAATCAAATGCCTTGTAAGTCTGCAAAAGATAATTTCTTGATGGGATATGGAAAAAAATGAGTCCTTAAATAAGAATGATTGCCAATGTAACAAATTATCATTCCTATAATACACAATTAATACAAAACTGGACAAAAAGAACGCTTATGAAATTTAATCAACCTCATGGCATTACGTGCTTTATCTGCAATGATGGCATGAAAAAGTTATCTAAAATTCCAGTTGAAGACCAATTAATATAATCAATACCAGAAAATGTCTGGACAGAGCAAATGCTTAGGACATTACATAAAAGGAGTAAGTGGACTGTAACCAGGCATTTCATTCCTGTCCAAGATCTAGACAAAGGAGATAAGCAAAGATTATCTTCACCAAATTATTTCACATTCACGTAGTAACTCTGTTATAGTTTAAAGTAACACTCGTGTGTATTAAATGAGCATAACTGTGGAAATGCATCATTAGAACAAAGTTTTTGATTTAGAAATATTATTCTATAATCATTTATTGTATGTATTTGAAAGAACTTTACAAAATAATCATTTTCATAAATATGCTATTTCAATATTATTATATATTCCTTAGATTAATTGTTATTTATAAAATAAAGGTGTATTTCTGTTTTAGGACTAAATGCAATATTCATAAAATAAATTTTATCAAACAATATTATCATCCCAAAGTTGCTCCAAGGTTTTTAGCTACTTTGTAAACTTTACTCATCGACATAATCTGATTACAAATCCTACTTCAGACTGGAGCTAGTGTATCATCATATATATATATTTTAAAAAGAAAGATTTTGGTGTATTGGGATTGCGGTAAGAATTGTATTATATCAAACATATAAATGAGTAACATAATAAAGTTTATAGTACTTTAGTGTGTCATAAATAATGCTCGAAAATGGAAAAGGGACTGTTTAATGAAAAAATCAAATTATTTAACCAGCAATTCCTACAAAGAAACCAAAATACATGCAAAATAATGTAAGTGTAAACAGAATACATTAAATCCTCTCTGGTCTAATCAGAGGGCATTTTCTCTTAATGTTTTTTAACAGAAAATTACAAACAAAATATAAAATAAAGTAATATATAGAACCATTGATGCCTGTATCTTGATGGCAGTGGTAGCTATGCATGTCAAATCTTACACGTGATAAAAATGTCACAAAATTAAATACATACATTCCACACATGTCAATTTTGTGATTTTGATATTGTTTACAATTACTTAAAGTGTAACCATTGGTGAAAACTGGGCATACATGATTTCTCTGTGCTGCCTTTGCAACTTCCTGTGAATCCATCATTGTTCCAAAATTAAAAGTTTTTTGCACCATTCACACAGGTATAGGAAACGTACCTTAGAACATTGCTTGTGATTCTGGCACCAAACCAGGGAACCATTGTTCTGTAAAAAGAAAAAGAAAAAATACTGACCCATTATATACTCTTCTAATAGAAAGCAACACATACACAGATTTATAATTTAAAATTATAATTTATGCATATAATTTTTGAATATTTGCATTTTAACAAATGCCCAATCTTGCAAAACCTGATGTCCTCCCCTTCCAATGACAGAAAATGTGTTTGTAATGTAAGTTTCATTTTGTTGTTGATTTCGTGACATAAATGAAGACATATAAAATACTAAAGATTCCAAGCTGTCTGAAATGAAAAAGGGTTTGAGGCAACTTTGATGGTGTGTAGCAGTGAAGCAGGAAAATGAACACTAGACTTTCCGCCCATAGTCAGCAGTTTTGGGAAATTTACAACTTAAGCATTGTAGATGATTTTGATCTCAACCAATTTATAGGAATAAGAGTTTAGGATTGGAAGATAGAGCCTGTATTAGTCTGTTCTTACACTGCTATAAAGAACTACCTGAAACTGGGTAACTTATGAAGAAAAGAGGTTTCATTGACTCACAGTATTATAGGCCTAAAATGAAGTGTGGCTGGGGAGGCTCAGGAAACTTACAATCATGGTGAAAGGCAAAGGGGAAGCAAACACATCTTACCATGGCAGAGCAGGAGAGACAGAGAGAGAGAACTCACACATATCATGAGAACAGCAAGGAGGAAATCCACCCCCATGATCCAATTACCTCTCACCAGGCCCATCCTTCCAATTCGACACAAGATTTGGGCCAGCATACAAATCCAAACCATATCAGTTCCCACGTGAAAAGCCTTCTATGACTCTTTCACCAAACATATGATCACAGACAAGAAACTTAACATCCCCATGTCTCAGTTTATCCATCTGTAAAGCAAGCCTAACAGCAATATCTCAAACATCAGGCCAGTGGAATAGCTAAGTGAAACAACAGATACACTCAATAGATAACAGATATTTGGGGCTGGGCACAGTGGCTCACGCCTGTAATCCCAGTACTTTGGGAGGCTGATGCAGGTGGATCACCTGAGGTCAGGAGTTTGAGACCAGCTCAGCCAACATGGTAAAACCCTGTGTCTACTAAAAAATATATAAAATTAGGTGGGTGTGCTGGCACATGCCTGTAATCCCAGCTACCAGGGAGGCTGAGACAGGAGAATTGCTTGAACCTAGGAGGTGGAGGTTGCAGCGAGCCAAGATTGTACCATTGCACTCCAGCCTGGGCAACAAAAGCAGAACTCTGTCTCAAAAAAAAAAAAAAAAAGACTATGATTTATTATCCTGAACATTAGAATTTCTACATTCCACATAACTAAGATATTGGTCATGTTTTTTTTCTCTGGTCGGGAGCTTTTAACTCGGGTTATGCTAGGCCGGAATAGCTGGCAAAACTAGCAGAAACCATCACTCAATAGCTAAGATGTCATTAACTCTAGTTGTCCGAAGTTCAAGGTAGAGATGAGACAAAGTCACTTGTTTCCTATGTTTGAACATCTAAATTTTTAATATGAAGAATATCAGTAAGGATACAGCAAGATGACATGTGTTTGCAGTTATGAGAAAAGAAAACTGAACCAAAAATATATCTTTTAGAAAATACTTTTATAACAAATTTATTGAGATACAATTCACAAAATTCAGTCATTTAAACTGTACAATTCAATGGCTTTGACTATATTCAGAAAGCTATGCAACCATCACCACTATCTAATTGTAAAACATTTTCATCAACCCAAAAAGAAACATGGACCTATTTGTAGTCACTCCCATTCTGTCTTCCCCACTATCTGCCTTACCCTGGCAAACACTAATCTACTTTCTGTCTTTATGTATTTGCCTATTTTGGACATTTTATATAAATGTAATCATACAATATGTGTCTGGCTTCTTGATGCTAAATGCTACAGCAATCTTGCTTCATGTACATTATAGTATATATTAGTGCTTCATCCTTTTTGACTGTCAGATGCAGCTATATGGCTATGCTATATGGCTATACCACATTTTGTCCATCTACTGCCAATAATATATCTGAATATGTCCCTTTCCAATAATAGCTTAATTATAGGATCCCCAAAATCACTAAATAAATCTCAGCTGTATAGGATTGGCAATCTTCTTCTTCAATGTGAAGATTATTGGCTTAAAATATCTCACTCCCTTATGAATGCTTTAACTATGAAACTCTTCTAGCATATAGTACTACTTTTTACTCCTTCTCAGCCTTAACTCCCAATAATTCCTACACATTCTTAGGATTTTAGCCAATCTCCTATGAACTTACATACCACCTACTGAGTTCCGTTCATTCACACCTGGGCCCTCATCTCTCTGTCAACATCCATGTCCCCCATCAAGACAAGCAAGGACTGAAGCTGGAGACGCATACAAACAGCCTAGGGTGAAGTTCAGTATGATTTCTGGCAGGGATTACATCAGGGAAATAATTAGATTGGGCAGAGGCCAATGCTGGACAAATAGTGGGCGTGGTTTAATTACTGGAAAATGAGGTGTTAGGAGAAAGCGTGTAAAGAGGGCATAACATACTCTTTTATAAAACTGAGGTTTTATAAAGGGAGCCATTGGCTTGGTTACAAGCTAAAAGTTCACAGAGGGGCCAGGCTGACTAGGGTATGGTCATAAACAGGGTGACAACTGCAAAAAGCAGGGGCCAGGCATTGAGCATGCAGAAGCTGGAGGCTGGGGCAGGGCAGCTTTGGAGAAGCTCCTACATTGACGGCCAGCCTCAGCGTGTTGCCCGGTGTGTAGGTGCATACGAGATTGGCTAAAATCCTAGGTATGTGTAGGAATTATTGGGAGTTAAGGCTTAGAAGAAGTAAATATTAGGGCTGTATGTTAGAGGGGTTTCATAGTTAGTTTCTCCTGCTTCCCTTGTGCAGAGTTGGCAGAGGACTTCCAAGGACCACATCTGTCTGAGCACATCTTGGATTCAACCTGAGTGTTCCAAGCTCCTCCTCACTCTGTGATGGGAAGCAATGAGGCACCTTCTAAAGAGACTCAGGGCTAAAGTGGATAGGCTCAGACCTTGGACACTGGGTCAAAGCCAGTTCCTTAAGGTCTTTCTCAGCACCATCTTGGTTTGAAGCCTTTGAGCCTCCTTTAGACAGGTCAGCGCGGTCCTGCTCCTTAGTCTACAAACCTCAACATGGGCACAGGTGAGACCTCCGTCTTTTCTAGATTTTTTTTTCCTAGGCAGATGGGCAGAACCTTACCTCTGGATGAGATCAGGGGACCCTCAGCTATCTCTGCACTTGCTGTATTCCTCTTTGGAGTTTTATCACACCCTCTCCTGCTGAATGATACACTTTATTTTGTCTGTGTCTTGGTTCTTCAACTAGACTGATTCCTGGGGACAGAACTCCATGTTTTCTCTTTACCTGTCTGTATCATGTTAGCAAGGGAGGGAAGCTCTTGGTCGTCATCGAGAAAGCATATTTCTGAGGCCATGCAAGGGTGACTGGGGTTTCAAAAGTGGGCATGGCAACCGTTGCCTGGAGTTCCAAAAGTAGGCACAGCAACTGTTGTTAACAGGTCGACAAAATATGACTAATGTGGCAATATACCTTTAACTATTATTATTATTATAGTGGCCAAATCTATGTGGCAGACATGTGCCTTGATGTTTTAATACTCACCCCATGTAATCATTCAAAATGACATAAGCTTCATTTATTCCTTTTACAGTTAAGAAACCTGTCATCAGGAACACCAAGTAACATATGTAGAGTGACAAAGCCAGTGATTAACCTCAGTGGTAAGTAACACAACAGGTAAAGCCACAGGTGAAGACAGGAGCAAGATGCACACTCAATTTTGAAGGAATTTCCATATTTATAACCTTGAAAGGAGAGATGAAGATTGGTCCAACAGTCCTAAATACCGTATGTTGAGGAAGCAGCAGTTCAGATGGATGGGGTGGAGCAAAGAAGAGGAGGGGAGATCAGGTAAATAGAAAGTAGATTGTAGGATTTTGATTATAGAAGATTTTATCTCAGGAATTTTTTTTTTTAGCAATTATCAGAGAGTTAATTAAAACAAAAATAAAGCATTAGAGTCTTGAGAATCCCTGTGTAGGACACACCTTGATATGGTTTGGCTGTGTCCCCACCCAAATCTAATCTTGAATTGTAGCTCCCACAATTCCCACGTGATGTAGGAGGGACCTTGTGAGAGGTAATTGAATCATGGGGGCAGGTTTTTCCCATGTTATTCTCGTGACAGTCTCATAAGATCTGATGGTTTTATAAAAGGCAGTTCTCCTGCACACGCTCTCTTGCCTGCCACCATGTAAGATGTGCCTTTGCTCCTCCTTCACCTTCCACCATGATTGTGAGGCCGCCTTAGCCATGTGAAACTGTGAATCCATTAAACTTCTTTTTCTTTATAAATTACCCAGTCTCAGGTATGTCTTTATTAGCAGCATGTGAACAAACTAATATACCCTTGAGTAGCTTTCTTTTGTTCCCTTTGACTATAGGTTGAATGGCCAAACTTCAACAACAAAAGCACAAAGGATGCAGCAGAGATTGTCTTCAGCTGCCCAACCTCCCCTTCCCAAATGTAAACCTTCCTGCCCTTCCCCACACCAACTCTCCTTCTTTCCAGGAATTCAACGCTCCCCATACCATTCGCTTATACACACCCATCAAAATGAGAAGGAAACCAATAGCCACAGAGTCTATTTTGAATTGGGAATTAATGCATTTTCATTTCAAGCAAAATTTTCTACTAATCATAAAATGAAAAACTCTGTCATTACAAAGAAATATTTGGGGCAATGGCAAGCATGCATAAACGATTGTTATGATTAGAATGACTTTTTAAAATTAGAGAAGATAGAATGTCATAGGTTGCTTGGGATGATTAAAAAGATAATCCATGTAAAGTATTTATCAAAATGTTTGGAACAGGATTTTTTAAAAATCCTTTGTTATTATCGATATGATTTTGTTGTCGTTTGCCATTAGTATTATCTTTAGCAGTTGGGGAGTAATCCTAGACTTAATATCTCCCAGCTCACAACAGATAATACTTACCCTAGACTAACTGATTCAGTCTTATTAGTGAGACTCAAAAGTATTTAGCATTGAAAATTCTAAGATACAATATTTTAGCAAATACTAAAATACAAATAAAATTTGCAGTAAAAAAGGGGATGCCTTTCCATTCTGTTTTTTCCTTGGGTGGAAGCAATTTTTCAACATTTGCCAACAGGATGAGTAGGCAATGGTATTAGTATTTTTGCTTTAATTTCCTGATTGGCCATTTGTTTTCCTTTACCATTGACAGTCTGTCTGTTTTACCATATCTAATGTGGATTGTTCACCATTCTAAAAATCAATTTTAGCAACTATTAGTACCACTTAGGCTCAATGATCATTTCTCTACTGTAAAAATTCTCTAGCACCTCATTCATCTTTTGCATTTATTTGTGAAGGTTTTCCACAAGGAAATTTTATATGCATGCACACACACAGATGCATTCATCCACGCATTCACATATATATTTTCCCTCAAAATGCATCTCTAGTTCCTTTTTGGATTTTGAGTTTCCTGTTGTTTTTTTTTAAATAATCATCCCCATGGCAAGGTTTTACAGCTGTTCTGTGCTTTTACCTGTATCAATCATCATGTGCTATGCTATTTATCTCTACTAAGAACTTCTAAGAACCCTGCCCACTAGCATAAGGGATGCCAATAAACCCCAGATTAATGCTGGCCACTTTGTTTAGGCCAGGTGTTACCCCATCACAATCCACCTATGTTGCTTACATATGGTGCTCTTTGAGCAGAAAAGCAATGAAAAAATACAAGAATCCAGTACATTTCAACACTCTACCCCAGGGGAACTTCTTCATCAGAATACAATCGCCTTCAGCAGTTAAGCCACTTGACAATAAAAATAAAATACAGTATTTGCAAATTAAGTCTTGTTCTGGCTTAAAGCCAACAAAGATAAAGAGTCAAAGTACATTAGGCTAGAAACACGTTTGCCTCTAGAACCATCATTGTAACCTTCAGGTAGGATTAGACAGTGGGACTTTTGTAATTATATAAAGATTACATCCTGTATTTTATTGGTTTAACTAGATCAAACATGAATGCTAGTCAATCCAACTTTCAAAGAGTTTATATAAGTTCAATCAACTGCACCCAGCCATTATTTCAATGACATTTTCAAAGTCTTTTCATTTCTACCCTTTTGATTTTTCCTTAAAGAAAGATAATTCTTCAAAAGCTTCAAGTAAAGAAAACACATCATTCACGCAAAGACAGCCCACATGGGAAGAATAAAGATAAATGAAAACTAGTTCTCTAGATACAACCGTATGAAAAGAGAAAACAGAGTTAGGAATAGATCCCACGTATTTCCTTCAACACAGCCAGGTGTTGGCATGGAACAGCTAAAGAACTAATCAGTCTGCAGTTTCCAAAATACACACCAAACTAGTGTCTAACAATGGAACTGAACATTTGAAATAGAAGCAAGTCAGGAAACCCACCATAGGCCTTAACTTTACCAATCAATGCTTTGACACTACAAATAATTAGCTGTGACCCCTAATGGACAATTTTGTGTCCATGCTTTGGGTAAGTTATCTTAAAGCAATAGATGAAACTATGTATACAAGTGATTATATATTTGTCCAAATCCACAGAACATACAACACCAAGAGTGAAGCATATGCAAACTGTGGACCCTGGTGATGATGATGTGTCAATATAGGTTCATTCATTGTCACAAATGTCCCACTCTGGTAGGGGATGTTGGTAAGGGGAAAGGCTGTGGATTGTGGGGACAGAGAGTATGTGGATATGCTTTGTACCTTCCGCTCAATTGCTGTGGACCTAAAACTGCTCTAAAAAATAAAAAGTCTATTTAAAAGGTTAAGGGGGAGGGCTTTCTTTATATATTTGTTGTTCATAAGTAATATTTCTTTCAAATCTTATAAAATATCCTCAGTAGTCTTTTCATTAACCGAGAAAAAAGTCTCTCTGTATTCTACAAATATTTCACATTTAATAGAATTCTATAGGAAACAAATATTTGCCCATATAGAAATACACCTGCCTCCAGACACCCAGCCTTCCCATACTATCCTGTCTTCAAAGAAAATGCCACTTTGCCCGGGAAGCCTTCCCTGACCCCCACACCCTGACTACCATAGCTCTCTGTTGCTTGCTCTTATAACATCCTGCACTTCTCCTCCCAGGCATTCTATCACACAGTGGACAAGTGTAAATTATGTGTGTTGTTTTAATTTAACGATCATCTGCCCTCCAGCCTGCAGAAGCTTCGGTAGTAGTGTCTATCCCTAGCACATGCTTGCCATTGGCTCTCTGGCACATAGCAGTGTGCCTGCCACAGAGTAAATGGTCTTCACAAATGGTGTTGATTAAAGAAATAAATGAATGGAGTAGAAGGTCATACAATGGAATTTAAGCTTTTGTTATTAGGTCCTGAGGAGCTAGAAAGAATGATATAAATAGACTGAGCTGATGAAATGTTTCATTTTTCTGGATGGAGCTTTTAGGAAGTAGGTTCATTATTTTGTTTCCTATGATATAAATGTCCAAGAGATTTGGCATGATAACACCCAAAACTGAACAAAGACTTGCATTTGGGATCAAATACACATTATTTAAGAAATAAAGGCCGGGCATGGTGGCTCACACCTGTAATCCCAGTACTTTGGGAGGCCGAGGCGGGCGGACCACGAGGTCAGGAGTTCGAGACCAGTCTGGCCAATATAGTGAAACCCCATCTGTACTAAAAATACAAAAAATTAGCTGGGTGTGGTGGCATGCACCTGTAATCCCAGCTTCTTGGGAGGCTGAGGCAGCAGAATCGTGTGAACCCGGGAGGTGGAGGTTGCAGTAAGCTGAGATTGCACCATTGCACTCCAGCCGAGACAACAGTGCAAGATTCCATCTCAAAAAAAAAAAAAAAAAGAAAGAAATAAAGAAAAATACCACTTATCTTTTTATAGGGTGTAGATAAAGTCATCTAAAGGAAATGTATAGAACAGCAAATGCCAGACTTTTCTTCTTCTCATCATTCCCTAAACAATAAAGTGTAGCAGCCATTTACATAGCATTTACATAGTATTAGGTGTTATAAGTAAGGTACAGATGATTTTAAATATATGAGAGGATATTTGCAGGTTATATGCAAATACCACACCATTTTATTTGAATAGCTTGAGCATCTTCGGATGTTAGTGTCTGCTGGGGTGGGGAGGGGCAACAGGTCTTGAAACCCTGAGGGTATATCATAACTTCATTCCAGGTTGATATACTTTTCCTGAAACTAATAGAATTGTGTCCTCCAAGTATATTCATCCAAGAAGAACATATTATTGTTTCAATGTAACCAGCAGTTATTTTCCACCTGTACTTTTAGAAACAACTTAAGTGCAAAGCTGAGTGCCAGAGAGTTGAAAGGAACAATAGAAATGTCTAAGAAAGTGTCATCAGAGTAAAGAGGCAACCTACGAATGGGAAAAATCTTTTGCAATCTATCCATCTGACAAAGGGCTAATATCCAGAATCTGCAAGGAACTTAAACAAATTTACAAGAAAAAAAAAAAACATCAAAAAGTGGGCAAAGGATATGAAAAGACACTTCCCAAAAGGAGACATTTATGTGGCCAACAAACATATGAAAAAAAGCTCAACATCACTGGTCATTAGAGAAATGCAAGTCAAAACAATAGTGAGATACCATCTCACTGGAGAGGAATGTGGAGAAGTAGGAATGTTTTTACACTGTTGGTGGGAGTGTAAATTAGTTCAACCATTGTGGAAGACAGTGTGGCGATTCCTCAAGGATCTAGAACCAGAAATACCGTTTGATCCAGCAATCCCATTACTGGGTATATAGCCAAAGGATTATAAATCATTCTATGATAAAGATACATACACATATATGTTTACATGTATAAATACACACGTGTGTTTACATGTCAAAACATATACACGTGTTTACATGTGTAAACATATACCGTATGCTTACGTGTGTAAACATATACACATGTGTTTACATGTTACAGCACTATTCACAACAGCAAAGACTTGGAACCAACCCATATGCCCATCAGTGATAGCCTGGATAAAGAAAATGTGGCACATATACACCATGGAATACTATGTAGCCGTTAAAAAGGATGAGTTCATGTCCTCTGCAGGGACATGGATGAAGCTGGAAACCACTGTTCTCAGCAAACTAACACAGGAACAGAAAACCAAACACTACATGCTCTCACTCATAAGTGGCAGTTGAACAATGAGAACACATAGACACAGGGAAAGGAACATCACCCACTGGGGCCTGTGGGGGGTCGGGCGCTAGGGGAGGGAGAGCATTAGGGCAAATACATAATGTAGATGATAGGTTGATGGGTGCAGCAAACCACCATGGCACATATATACCTATGTAAACAAAGCTGAATGTTCTGAATATGTATCCCAGAACTTAAAGTATAATTAAAAAAAAAAAAAAGAAAAAGTAGTGCATATACATAGTGGAGCATTATTCAGCCACAAAAAGAAAAAGAAATGTCTCTAAAAAACCAAATGTCAATCTCATTCAAAGTTCTTGTGGAGAATGAAAATCATCATCAAAGAAGAAAATTATGCAAGACCAACACAGAAAGAAAACAATATTAAATAACTTTACATGACTCCCAGTTACATTTTTTTTTCAAGACAGGGTCTCACTCTGTCACCCAGGCTGGAGTGCAGTGGTGAGATCCCAGTTCACTGTAACCCTCACCTCCAGGGACACTCTTCACCATGGTTATCTGCAAAGAGCATAACAAGATGTGAATTTACAAGTGGCTATAGTGCACTTTAGGTGATATGTAATAACTAAAAGTGTTTTGAAGTCTTCTTGGGTCTTTTATTTCCTTAACTGTTGTAGCTGTTGTGTTCTTAATATAGAATGTTTTATAAATAAATACAACTGAAAATTCATCCAGAAAAACTTCAGCAGAAACTAAAGTTGCATAGACAGTTACTAAAACCATGACTTGTGACATTTCTTAGCTACATCAGGATTCAACCTTGACCACCTTGGGAAAGGTAGTGTACGATAGCTGCTCTTATGCACAAATTATTGAAAACCATTATTTGTGTTATCTTATAAATTTATTGAGGGCTTTTGAAATTCTGACTTTACAGTTAATCACATGAGCTACATAGGACTCCAGAGCGCTGAGAACTTCTATCTCACCAGCACTCCTTCTGTGCAAAGTATTTTCATCAATGGGCATTTTGGTTTCTGTCAAAGTGTAAGATCTGTTTGAATCTGACCAAGCCTGTTCTCTAAACACAACTGGGATAAGAAAAGAGACCCAACTTGTGATTCCAAATACCCACTGAAAATGTTTGTAAACTGTAGCATTCTGATTCAGATGATACCATATCATTACAACTCAGAGAAGATCTTTGAGGGCCATTCAATCCATCTTCTTGGTGAAAACAAGACAAATGTAACTTGTTAATGACATGTCATTGTCTCATAATACAGGGAACTTTCCAAGGGAAAGAGGTTACAGTGTCCCTGTAACATGTTACCCAGCCACCCTAACTTTTCCATCCTGAATTCCTAGTGAAATTTCTCAAAGCTGTTCAAGAGCAAAGGGGTGAGGAGCTGCACGTGATCAACTTTCAGATTTTCTGCTGCTCATATTTTATTCTCTAATTAACTAATTCATCTAGTAACTCTCTCTAAAACATTTACCATGCCAAAGGAAAACATCGAAGAAGAGAAAAACATAATGCAAGAACCCTCCTGCCTGAGTGTGAAAAAGGAAGATCACACACACATTACTGAATTCCATAATACTCAAGGGTAGGACCTAGATGATGACACAAACCACATCATGGAAATGAGCATGCAGTGGGAAACAGAATTTCCACTAACGTCTGAGGATACAGGAAAAGTAAAGAATGGGGTTTGAGGAGGAATCTAAGTGTCCAATAAACCTCAAAATTACCATGCTGAAGAGGAATCGTAGTGTCCAATGATAGCACTAAACCTCAAAATGACCACGCCTGACTGTCCCGAAACATCAGGTTAGTCATTGTCATGCATTTGAATAACATGTGAAAGCCATTGGCAACAGTGGCAACACAAGAATCAGAGGAAAATTCTACATCCTGAGAATTGCAAGTTAATAGCAATTCAAGTTCAATGGTCTCTCTTTGTAGATGAGTAAAATGGGGCTCATGAAGTCTAAAAAAAGCCAAAATATTAGTGATTCAAACAAAAGTAATATTTTAATACTAAACACACCTTACTTAAAGGCTTTATCTCACTCCTCATCCATCATGGTGGTAAGCTCTCAGAAAAATTAATGTCTTCTTTTCTCAAATGAGATGAATAATGTCTTTATAAGATAATCACAGGTATGTCTATGAAGACCATCTGTGACCATCCAAGGTCAAGGCTGTAGTCTAGCTGGCAAGATGCCAAGTTCACGGATGTGACCACTTTGTACACAAGGAGTGACTTTCAATAACGTACAAGAAGATCTCAGACAGAGCTGGGGTCCCACGTAGAGGTTGGTTAATCCCAGTTAATCATTCAGTTAGCCATGGAGAAGTCAGAGTTCTAAAATCCCTCAGTAAGTTTTGATACAAGAATAAAGAAAATGGTTTCCGGTTGTTTATAAATAAGAGCAGCCTAATTAATTTCCACATTGTATGGTTGTTTCAAGTCTTTGCAAAGGCACAATATCCATGTAAAGCATAGAATCTATACAGTTGTTTAATGCAGGGTTACACTAAATTAGATTCGCATATCAAAACCCCACTTGGGAGAACATGAAAATCCAATACTGTCAAGGCCATTGGGGAAGATTGGCTCCATGACTTTCTTTGAGCTTCTGGTAGTTCCTTGACTTGTGGCAGCATTCCAACCTTCACATCTGTGTCCTCACATCTCTGCATGTCTGTGTTAAAATTTCCCCTTTCTATAAGGATACCAGTCATATTGAATTAGGGGCCTACCCTTCTCCAGAATGACTCATCTTAACTAATCACGCCTCCAATGATGTTATTTCCAAATAAGGAACTTTCTGAGGTACTGGGTATTAGGACATCAACATATGGATTTAAAGGTGCATTATTCAATCCATAAAAGTGACTAAAATAAATTAAAGCCATGGGACAAATACTACGTTGTTTCAGCCACACTTCAACCTGCACCTCACTTAATAATCTCTACCTTAATATGTTCATGTATTTTTTTATTTTTCAATTTGCTTCAAGTCACTATCAATGTTTATTTCTTCACTTTGGCCCCCTTGCCACCAGAAAATGTCAGAATATGGTGTTTTGTAACAACCCATCTGTCCATCTCGCTTAAAGTAAATGGTTTAGAATCAAGTAGTCCAGTTTTGGTGAACATGGATTGCTTGAATAAGCATGAAAGAACCATACAGTCATAATGAGGTGATTTGGCCAAGCACACAATTCTCTCCAGGTGTAACGAATCTACTCTTAAAATATTGCACCCTCTGCTGAGATCTTCAGCTTTATGTTCCTGACCTTTGTTTCATGCCCGGACCTTGATTACCAATGACCCATTCTATCCCAGGAGACCCATTCTCTCTCCCTGAACACATATGTTCAGAGGAATTGACAATGACCTCTTCATCTGTCAACAAGTTGGAATCAAAATTCATGTTTCAAAAGAGATGGCAGCCAGACAGTGACTCCAGCCCTCTTATTTGACAAATGAGTCTACCGATAATAAGCGAGCCTACAATGATGCTTCTGCTGAGGACACCACACTGACTTCTAATTAATAAGCTCACACTTCATCAATTGTACCTAATCTGAATCAAAAAGGGCTGCCTAGAAGAATGTCCAGGCTCGGGGATGGAGACTGGACCGTTTCAGTGCTAGAACTTGGCACCTCTTATCAAGCAGAGAAAAGCACCGGAGAGAAGCCTGACAGCATGACTAACTCTGACGCAGTAGCTTTCAAAGTGCGGTACTGGAACCAGTGATAGCAGCCTCACCCGGAAGCTTTTGAAACATGCAAATTCTGGTGATTCACCTCACACTTGTAGAATCGAAACTCCTTAGTCTGGAGAACAGTGAGCTGTTTTACGAGTCTTCCAAATGTGGCTGACCACCGTGAAAGCCTGAGACGCTTACTCTAACCTTCAGACAACGTATCTTCCCTTGTTTTATGTGACTTCATGAAATACAACACAAAGGTCTCTCTTTCTTCTCTCTTCCAAGTGTCCCAAATAAACAACTGAGACCATCACTCAGTTCTTACAGGTCTCTTATATGATTCTAGTCATTATAAAAGAACAACCCTCTTTGTAAATTTGTAAATTGATCTTTGCATGTCCTGGTTTCTTTTTCTGCAAGACTGAGACTCAAGGTACAACATTCAGGGCGGTCTAGACCTCTCTGGCCTCTGCTGTCTTGGCCTCATCTCAGTCTCTGGCCATTTTCACACAGAACAACTGTAGAAACATCTAATTTCTTGCTGGGGATGACAGTGTGGCAAAAGCACAAAGCAGACTTTAAAGGCACTCTCAAATCACCCTATTATTTTTCAAAATAGATGCTTGGCAGCTGCAAGGCTTGACAGGTGCAATATGTTATGCATAATAAGTTATTCCCACAAGGCGCATTACTGCCTGGAATCTGGCATGTTGACCAGCAGAGGTTAAGGATTAATGTTAAGTTATCAAGCTAATTACTCGCATGCATTAAGAGTAGCTAGACAGGATATACTTCCGGATAACGTGAGCTGGGTACTATTGCTATTATCACTACAACCATTAAAAAAAATCTAACTGAAAAAAACGTATCATGCCCCAGAGATAAAAACTTTTATTTCCATGTGCTTCCCTACTGAATATTTTGCAACACATTTTGGAATATGCCTGGTAAATCCTAGAAGTTATTTTAATGATAGAGCAAAACCTCTATCTTGCTATATATATGTAAATTGGGAGATGCAGGACTTAGTTGAGCTTCATTTGTAGTAGGCAACACCCAAGAAGGGAAAAAACTGACTAAAAATATGTGTCTTCCCCTTTCTAATTGACTTTACTGTCTCAGATGTTTGTGACACTGTTTTCTTGTGATATATGCTTTTTCATTATGCTAATTTATGTTATTCATTAAAGAGTGCAGAATAATTCATCAAATTAAAATAGAGCACCTCGTAGTCTATTATGCCCTGACTTATATTCTAACCCATTCATCATGATTCTGGGTTATTTTAAGATAAACTTCAAAAGACAGTGTGTTTTAATGAGGAACCACTTGAGAAAACATGATTAATTAAATGTGATGCAGGCGAAAAGAGCAATAAACCCAAGAAAAAACTTTACTTTGCAAAAAAATAAAACTCATTCCAAGAAAAATGTGTTCATTGAAGAATTAGAAGCATGTCTGAAAACTCAGGTATGTTTTCCCAATAGAATAGATGACTTGGAATTAAATGACTTTTTTTCCTTACACAATATTTATCCAGGATTTCAAATTTCAATTTAAAATTCTACTTAATCTTATCCTACGCATCATATGGAAATGGGAAATCTTTCTCTTTTTTTAAGGGATAGGGTCTCTGTCACCTAGGCTGGAGTGCAGTGGCTCAATCATAGCTCACTGTAGCCTCAACATCCTGGGCTCAAGTGATTCTTCTGCCTCAGACTTCCAAGTAGCAAGGACTAGAGTTACGCACCACCATGCCTGGCTAATTTTTTTTTTTTTTGGTAGAGATGGGGTCTCATTTTGAAGCCCAGGCTGGTTCCAAACTCCCACCCTCAAGTTATCCTCCAATCTCAGATTCCCAAAGCATTGGGATGACAGGCATGAGCCACCACTGCCGCCCAGAATAGGAAATCTTTAAGTAACGAAAGCACACACGAGACATCTGCATGTCATGCTCTACCAATTGAACTAGATCTTCAAACTGGAGTCTCTTACATTAAAAAATTAAGTTTTTAAATCTCTTTTTTTGGAGGTGGGAGAGGTCTCTGAGACTAGACCGTGGAGCACTGGGGATCTAGGATTACACAGTATTCATTTTATTTTATTTAATCTTTTGTAGAGATGGGGTCTCACTATGTTGCCCAAGCTACACTAGAGCTCCTCAGCCTCTCAAGTGGCTGGGGCTATAGGCATGCAGCACACTATTCCTTTTTGAATCCCAGGATCGTCAGCACCCTGCACTCCCTCTAGGCCTAACTCATCTTGATGACAGTCAGTGCATATGTAGAGCCGACTATGAGGCTCTGTTCCGAGTAAATTGCATGGCATCCCAGGACGACTGAATGAAGCAGCACAATCCTGAAAATGGAGGCAAAGGGCAGTTGATGGCCTGAGAGAGAGGGCAGAGACAACAGTCTTCAGAAAGGAAAAGAAGTTTACTTGCAAAGAAGTCCCCAAAACAGGAGACCTTAGGACCAACTCACCGACAGAAATAATGATAATATGATTTTCAAGAAGAAGATGTGGCATAACTAAGTTTGCATGAGTCTGCTCATGGGTAAAACAATCCACCTACTTATACGATGAGCTCACATGCCACGACACATCTTCACAATCAGGGTTGCTAAAGACACTAGGAAAGTGAGGTTTTCGTTTAGGAGTGAGAAACTAAACAGAAGTTAAGGCCTACACAGTCTCATTTATTCAGAAGATGAAAACTTGTCAGCGTAACCCTGTGCTTTTGTTGTTATCTTAGGGCCCAAACCTTCTCCTCTGACTGTGAATGGGGATGTTCGTGTCTTCCTGTAAGCAAGAGAGTTCACAGTGTCAGTTTTGATTCCAGAATTACTTACAGCAGAGGTCTAAGCGTAAGAAGGGACAGAACCAGGGTCAGGCACCAGATGTCTGGATCCACGATGCGCTCTGGATCACCCGGTAACCACCCCTCTCAGCCTCCCATCTCTGAGCTAGTGCCACCTGGTGCCTCCTTTGTGTCTGTGCACCCCAGTCCCCTGTCACAGTCCTTTGGGAATGAAGGTGTGTGCCTTGGTCATCTTGGCAACACCAGCACTTAGCAAAAAGCCTAACACAGCACGGGCCCTTAGTGTTTCCTAAGAACAAGAAGCTAAGCCATGTCTTGACTGCCAGGATGTTTGCCATGGAGTGGAAGCAAAACATACAGAGATAGCAACAGACACACAGATAGAGACCCAGACACAGAGACAGAAGGAATAGATATGGATATCCTGATAGATACAAATGTTTTCTTGTGATATATGCTTTTTCATTATGCTAATTTATGTTATTCATTAAAGAGTACAGAATAATTCATCAAACTAAAATAGAGCACCTCGTAGTCTATTAAGGTGAAGCAGAGGCACATCACATAGATCCAGAGAGATATTTGTAACAAAGAGATAGGACTAGGGCACATACTGCAATTTTTGAAGACATCAGTTTTGTCACGACCGAAGGTGGGAGAGATGGTACTGGTATTGACTGGGGAGAGTCCAGGGATGCTGTGGAACCATTAAAATGCACCAGACGGCCCCTCCACCCAACAAAGAAGAATCTGCTCCAAAACATCCAGTGCCATAGTTGACAAATCCTGAACTAGACACGCATGCATAATATACACACAGACAAATATGTGGAAATTAAATTCTAGCCCCAATTTCATGAGGTTATGTAAAAAAACAACCTCCATCTTTTTTTCAAAATTGGGGAGTAATAAATGGAACTAGAGTATGCAAATCTTGACCTATTAAAAGCAGGTTTAAAACATTGCAAAAATCTATGGCTCCTGGATAATACAAAAATGAAAATACAGATGGCTGACTAGTCTATATTTGTTTTTCTATGGTGATTGTTGATATTTAACCAGAGAATATATTCTATCCAGATTTTTTTTTAATTTCTTTGCAGCTGTGAGGACATTAGCTCATAACTCCGGATACAAAAATGTGGAAACAACAAAAACAACCAAAAGATGTTCTCTACTTTCTTTTAAATTCTGGCCCGATGGGAAAAAAAAAATACTTCCCAGATGTAGGCCGTTTCTGGAATGATGACCACTAGGTTTGGCTGTACTGCTTTCAAAATGGTACAGCCAAATGTCAAAATTGAAAGAAAGGGGGAGGGAAGAGAGAGGGAAAGAAAAGAGAGAGCAGGAGAAAGCGAGAAGAGAGAGAGAATGCATTTCTACTCAAAGATATGATGGAGCTGGCTTCGCACAGTGGCTCACACCTGTAATCCCAGCACTTTGGGAAGCACAGATGGGAGGATCTTGAGGCCAGAAGTTCAAGACCAGCCTGGGCAACATAGTGAGACCCTGTCTCTATTTTCAAAAAATAAAATCTCAAGCCTAGGCAATATAGTGAGAACTTGTCTCTACAGACAGTTACAAATTTAGCAAAGTACGGTGGTACATGCCTGTAGTTCCAGTTACTTGAAAGGCTGAGGTGCAGGAATCCTTGAGCCAGGGAGTTTGAGGCTGCAGTGAGCCATGATTGTGCCACTGTACTCCAGCCTGGGTGACAAAGTGAGACCTTGTCTCAAAGCATAAATAAACAAAAATTAAAAATTAAAAAATGAACAATTAAACAAAAGATATAATGGCACTATCCATCAAGGATATGTGAGACACATATTTTAGATTTTAAAGGCAAAGTTCTAGTTCCAAATGACTTTTCTGTTTGGAGGACACAATCTCACTACTGTCACCCAACTGGAGTGAACTCCTGGACTCAAGCGATCCTCCCACCTCAGCCTCCCAAAGCATTGGGAATACAGGCGTAAGCTACCATGCCTGGCCCCAAGTACCTTTAATAGTCCAAACCATGGAAAAGAAAATGGGGAACAAATTGCCCACCTTCAAACAATGACTGTTTTTAATGGTGGACACCACCCCAGGTGACATCTCTGTCCCTTCTTGCCACAGATGAAATTTAAAAGAACCACGGTTCACAGTAACTTCTGCATGAACTTGGCATTCATGGCATCAACAGGATTGGTTTCAACTCTAGGGGGCAGGCACCAATGCTAGGGTGTGGTTTGTAATTCTGCCTTTATGTGGGTCATTCTTATGGCAGGATTGTTGGGCAGGAATAGATAACCTCTGATGTCTGGTTGCCATAGCATCTCCTTACAGCTATGTGGTTCTCTGCTCCTTGTTTTAGGCACAATTATGCCTCTATGGTGAGCAAAATTCTGTCCATTTGGAAGTAATGACCATCAAGCAAGGGATAAAACAGCAGTAGGCAGAGACAAAAGTAACTATCTGGCCACGGAGAACAAAAGGTAGAAATCTCATGGTTGCATAAGCAATTGTTGACACAGAGTTCTCAGAAAATATTCCCATACTTCCAACTGTGGGGATGATTCTATTATCACTATTCCCTATGATTGTAAAGAGTCTCGTAATTTGCATTCTGAGGGAGTCCTATCAGTTGGAAAGCAAATTAATAACCCTGAAATGCAAACCTCTTTGGCATTTTGGGTTTCTTATAACAACACTCAGGACCTGTCAAGTTGATGGGGTGACATGCGTCAATATAAGCTATGTATTCTGTTAAAAATCTCTCTCCCATATTTTAGGTTTATAGATTTTGGTCAACTTTCTTTCTGGTATACACGGTATAACAAGGAGTCCACATTTCAGAACAGTATTGCTACTTCCAACAGTGTAGGCATTCAAAGACAAGGGCTGGTATATTTGTCCAACTCTAGATAGGACTGTCTCTTGCAATAATGCCGTATTACAGATTTAAACAAGAGTTAATCAACTTTCCTTGAATGAACTCTTCAAAGAACTCAACAGGTTCTCTGTCACCCAAGCTGGAATGCAGTGACACAATCTCGGCTCACTGCAACCTTTGCCTCCCAGGTTCCGGGGATTCTTCTGCCTCAGCCTTCCTAGTAGCTGGGACTACAGGTGCGTGCCACCATGCCTGGCTAATTTTTGTATTTTTAGTAGAGACGGGGGTTTGCCATGTTGGCCAGGCTAGTCTCGAACTCCTGACCTCAGGTGATCCACCTGCCTCAGCCTCCCAAAGTGCCGGGATTACAGGCGTGAGCTACCGTGCCCAGCCCATTATGTGACTTTTTAAATGGTGACAACTTATCTGCCTTGTCTTTACTAGAATGAGCATAATGTGAAACACAAAATTATGTATTTCTGAGCTCACTAACAAAATATTTTCTGAAGTTGGCGTGATATTAGTGACTTGAAGAGCAAAAAAGCTTATGAAATAAAAATGTTATAATTTAAAACAAAAGGGTAAACAGAATGTGAATTAAGAGCCTTGATTAGTTGCTGGATTCTTTTCAAGCTTTTTGATGGGGTATTGTTTCTCAGACTCCCCTAAGGAGAGGTTTTAAAGCTTTGGGGATTAAAAACCCCAATAGTTCACATCTTTACCATCTTGTTTTCATGTGCAGCCTTGAGAATTTTCAACATTTTTTCTTTGAAAGATTTCCTCATTGCCTAACTTTTATATTTTACAGAGATGCCGGAAAGAATTATAAAGTGTAAACACACACACACACACACACACACACACAAATCCCAAACAAAAGGCAGTGAAGCAAGCATGTCAGGCACACTGAGCTCATGGAAATGGCTGTTACATACATGCAAGCTACAATTACCACCCACAATGACTCCATACATGTCCCACCATCGTACACAACAGCAACACAGCCAAGAATGAGGACATTGCGACTTTCGTTATTTGCAGGCAGCAAACATCCCCTGTGATGTCGAGGATTCCAGCTGCTTGGAACGCTTCCCCAAGAATCTCGATAAAACTCTGCTATTTCATTGCAGGCATAGAAAATTGGATGGGCCTAAACAAAAGCAATTGACAAAAACAAAAAAGATGTTCTTCATCTGAAAAATATCAATACCCGTGATCATGAGTTAAATTACTATATTTAAGGATTTAAAAGATGATCCATGGGTATAACAGTTTCTTTCTTCATGTCAACATCTTGCAGCAATGTTATTAAATGTCTGTCCTTCTCTCCAGTAGAAAATAATTATCTTGGCCAGGCATGGTGGCTCACACCTGCAGTCTCAGTACTTTGAGAGGTGATGCAACAGAATCACTGGAGGCCAGGAGTTTGAAACTAGCCTGATCAACATAGCAAGATCCCATCTCTGGAAAAAAAAAAAATCTTAAAAAAAAATTAGCCAGGTACGGGGGTGTAACATACCTGTAGTCCCAGTTACTCAGGAGGCTGAAGTGGGAAGATTTCTTGAGCCTAGGAGTGCAAAGCTACCGTGAGATATGATCATGCCATGGCACTCGAGCCTAAGTGACACAGGGAGACCTTATCTAAACAACAAATAAATAATTTTTAAAGAAAGTAATTGTTTTAAAGGCAAAAAGCACGTGTCACATATGCTGGGGCCTCACAATCTAAGATACCTGAAAGACGGTTGTGTTATGCAGATTTTTATTGTTTAGAAGGAGTTGGGTGGGTACATGCACCACCACTTGGGATGGTGTTGATGGACTAATATTTTTCAAGCCTTTTTCTACCACACCAGCAACATTCAATTGTCCTCACCTGTGCAACTGTGGTACAAAACTGCCTCCGGAAGCCAATGGGTCAGTGAGGATTGCCATCTTAGTCTTCTCTCAACTGAGTGCTTCTGGATCACAATATAGGTGCTGTTTCTACTCTGTCTTCTTTCGCTGTTAACATACTAAGAAGTGGGGTCATTCAGTATAAATATCTAGGAATGTGACAATGAGGGCTTGAGTTTCTGCTATGGAGCCTTGGTTATCTCACTTTCAGGCCTTCAGTTTTCTTATCTGTAAAGGAAAATAACACTCCTGACCTCACAGAATAGTTGTGACGGTCAAATAGATATTTTATGTGAAACAACTGTGTCAGCTACAAAACACTGTAAAATGCAATGCTAAATGCCTCTGTCCTGTGGCTCAGGAATTCTAGAGAGCTTCTAACTTTGGGTTGCACCCCACTAATTCAGGTGTGTCCAACAATAAGCCAAGAGATGAACAGCCTCCTTTTCCTCCTGTCTTCCCTTACAGCCTCCTTTTCACTCTTTCTTAGGGGTGCAGCCAAGGATCTCCATAGAGATCAACTGAAAAGACTTGAAATTCAACCAGATTAGCAAGAACCAGCAAGACACACACCCCTAAGTCTTGTGGCTTAAATGTGGCATCAGGTTACAATGGGCATGCTCCTAACCTGTCTTGCAGAACAAAGGACTTGAGCTTTGTGTCTATTTATTCCTTCTCTAACAAGTTCCTAAAGCCTGGCTGCTAGGTGGAAGGCTGACGCTATACCATGGCCATTTAGGTTATGGTCCCCAGAAGACAGACCACACCGTTGCAAGACTCTATTTATACACATGCTGTTCCAAGCTGGAATAACTCAGCTAGCAGTCATGAGACTTTCCCTAAAAAGATAAACACCCTCCACTGAGATCTCATACAAAAAACTCCATCTATTGGACTGAATGTGTCTGTTTACAAACAAGTTTTAGCCCCAAATAGACCCTAAGTTCCTCATATACAGAGGTTTTAGCTCATCTTTGGAATTTTAACAATCCACTGATATTAGCTGAAATAAATAGAATTTATTAAATCAGTACTTTTAAAAATTTTTATTTCTATAGGTTTTTGTGGAGCAGGTGGTATTTGGTTACATAAGTAAGTTCTTTAGTGGTGATTTGTGAAATTTTGGTGCACCTATCACCCGACCAGTATACATTGAACCCAGTTTGTAGTCTTTTATCCCTCACCCTCTTCCCACCCTTTCCCACGGAGTCCCCAAAGTCCATTGTATCACTCTTACGCCTTTGCATCCTCATAGCTTATCTCCCACTTATGAGTGAGAACATACAATGTTTGGTTTTCCACTCCTGAGTTACTTCACTTACAATATGGTCTCCAATCCCATCCAGCTTGCTGTGAATGCCATTAGTTCATTCCTTTTTATGGCTTGAGTGGTATTCCATTGTGCGCATGCACACACACACACACAGACACACCCCGGCCCACAGTTTCTTTATCCACTCATTAATTGATGGGCATTTGGGCTGGTTCCACATTTTTGCAATTGTGAATTGTGCTGCTATAAACATGTGTGTGCAAGTATCTTTTTCGTATAATGACTTCTTTTCTCTGGGTAGATACCCAGTAAGTGGGATTGCTGGATCAAACGGTAGTTCTATTTTTAGTTCTTTAAGGAATCTCCACACCATTTTTCATAGTGGTTGTACTAGTTTACATTCCCACCAGCAGTGTAGAAGTGTTCCCTTTTCACCACATCCATGCCAACATCTATTATTTTTTGATTTTTTGATCATGGCCATTCTTGTGGGAGTATGGTAATATTGCTTTGTAGTTCGACAAAGCAAACAAAAACATAAAGTGGGGAAAGTACACCTTATTCAACAAATGGTGCTGGGATAATTGGCAAGTCACATGTAGGAGAATGAAACTGGATCCTCATCTCTCACCTTATACAAAAATCAACTCAAGATGGATCAAGGACTTAAATCTGACACCTGAAACTATAAAAATTCTAGAAGGTAACATTACCCTTCGAGACATTGGGTTAGGCAAATATTTCATGACCAAATACCCAAAACCAAATGCACAAAAACAAAGATAAATAGGTGAGACTTACTTAAACTGAAGAGCTTTTGCACGGCAAAAAGAACAGTCAACAGAGTAAACAGACAACCCATAGAGTGGGAGAAAATCTTCACAACCTATACATCTGACAAATAACTAATATCCAGAATCTACAAGGAATTCAAACAAATCAGCAAGAAATAAAAACAAGCAATTCCATCAAAAAGTGGGCTAAGGACATGAATAAACAATCTCAAAAGAAGATATACAACTGGCCAACAAACATATGAAAAAAATGCTCAACGTCACTAGTGATCAGGGAAATGCCAATATAAATCAGTACTTTTTTAAAGAAAAAAATGAATCCAGCACTTATACAAGCAGTGATTTACATGAAAACAATCCACAAATGCTACACTTGTTCCTTTCTGGGCATTTTTTGCATATTTACTAGTAAGGATAACTATTTTTATCCAACCCTGTTTACCATCAGGGAAAATGTCTCCTCTCACCTCTTTGAAACCATGCATGAATTATATTTTTAAAATATACAAAGGATTGTAGGTACTGGAGGATGTAGCTTTTTGGGGGTGTCGCTACTCTGGTTGCATGCTGAGTAAATTCAATGTTGGCTGATACCTGAACTATTGAGACTCTCTTGCCTTCTTCCTAGACCTGCCATGGAGTACTGTTGTTAATAATGTCCTCTCACTCCAGCTACTGCCCACCTACCCTACAGCTATTTCAAGCTTGCCTGAACAGTGCATATTTTCACATTTCATTGAATTCTCAACAATGAGGGAGCATGATGTGCTTACCTACTAGGTCCAAGAATGGAAATCTTTTTACTGAAGTCATCAGGAGCTAGAAACTAAATTCAAGTAACAGATAATCTTCTGAATCTGTTTATTTAAAATGATTTTGTAACTTTGTATACTCTCTCAATTTTTTTAAAGGATAGTAAAAGAAGTCTTGGCTAAGAGTGTAAAAGCTAGGTTATATTTTTACTTCTTTTACCTACTAGCTTGAACAGGTCATTTCTATAAGAATCAAGTTGTTTGATCTGAAAAAACAAAAGTGTTGAATTGGACCAAGTGTTTCTGAAGGCAGGCGTCTTAGACTAGGTTTCCCAGAAGCAGAGGTTGAAAGGGGGTTTCTTGGACATGGGATGTATAGGGTCGGGGAGAGAAGCTCTCAGTAGAAGAGGAAGGAAAGAATCAGGAGAAGGCAGAGATAAGACCTGTGTGGGGATGGGATCTCAGCCAGAGCCCTGCATGAGCCTGATCCCACGTCATGCTTTTGAGCATGAATTGCATTACAGAGCTGATTCCAGCAGGGGGCTGACCTCCTATATTTCCTGAGCAGAGAGCCAATTGCCATGGTCTGCCTACATCAAGGAAGGAGGATGCATGATCTTGCAAGCAAGATGGCGCCCATCAGCCAAAGGTTACTGCCTTACAAGGAAGCAGCTGTAAGCTATTAGCAGCTGATACAGGAGCTGGGGAATGGTGGAGTGAGAGGCAAGAGGTCAGCAACTACATCAACTGGAGAAGGAATTGGTGTCTATCACCTCTTTTAAAATATTTCAGAAACATCTGAAAAATGACACATTTTCCTAAGATGATGGTGCAAAGAGAAGTAAAATGTCATGACTATTCATTTTATCAATCAGCTCTGGTCATGGGGGCAACCTAATGCTAATCTAAAGCTTGAAAGAGTTATGGATATCTTTGATTAATGTAAAGAGGAAAAACTAGGTCATACTTAATAAATGCCATATGTTGATAGACAACCTGCTTTCAAAATATGGAGCCCAGGGTAAGTTAAATGGAAAGGTTGAAAGGTATCTGACTTCAGAACCCTGAGGCTCTGTGAGCTTAGATGATGCACAGAAATTATGTTATTCTATACTTTACACAAGGCATTGCAATGAGGCATTTTCTCAGTTTTTTTCTGGTCCTATTTCATAAATAAAAATGCCTTTTGATAATATGGATATGCTTCACTAATTGCTGTCCCAAACCTCCCTTCCCCACAAAATGGTATAAGAGTCAGGTTTCTGGAAAGCAGTACCAAGTAATCCATTGGAACATCTCCCTTTCTGACTTAAAACAAGCAGTGCCCCCTAACACTTTCATAAGTCTCTCTATTTTAACCCTAATATTTTATACTCAGTCATTGAAATGTATCTGGTAGTTTAGAACATGAAATGTGGTGAATTTATTTTGAATAAATATGATAACCTCCAAATGTATGATTGCACTTTTTAAAGTGGTAACACTTGCACCAACAATATTACCTTTTTAATTTGGGTGTCCAAACACATGCACATGCATAAATTATATATATATATATACACACACACACACACAAATATGTATAGAGATACACATATATCTGATATATATATATTTTATATGCTCATGAAGAAATAAGTTAATAAGTGTATTTTCTATTGTTTTTCAAATGTTCTATTACAGTCACAATAAGGTAGAGTTTTAAATCATGTTCACAGAGAAATACTGTATTAAAAACACAAAAAATGGCAATGAATAGCATAAGGTTTCTTTTGGGTCAAATTCAGAACATGTTAGAAACGCAGCCAGAGAGCCAGTGACTCAGACCAGGAAACACCAAGACCAAACTGCATCGAGTCGTGTCTCTCCCAGTGTCTCTCTAAATGCCTGGTCATCCTGCAATACAACTGAAAACTCAGCACAGGGCAAATGGACACATCGTAGGCTGGGTATGAGCACCACAAAATCCAATCCTCTGAAATCTGTGAGCCTGGGGCTGATTTGTAGCTTCTGGGGTTTGGATGCACTAATTGTTTGTTTACTTTTCCTTGGAGGAGAGGCTGGTCCTCTAAGTGGAATGATCTCATCACCAGCTTCATTCTCCTTTTTGCCAAAACAAACAGTTTCCAATTACTACTAGGAAGAGCCTCTGATCTCTAATCAGCTGCCGAAGGGAACCTATCAGTGTGGTACTTTAGAGGGTGAATAATGTCCCATTAAGGAATTATTTCTTAACACCAGTAAAATTCTGAAACCCTAGGGCCAAGGCTGCCAGCAACCTGCTATTTGTCTTCCAGCAGGATCCCATCCACTTTCTCCCTGGGCATTCTGAAATCTGACAAAGACGCAGACACACATACGCACCACCTCTCCTTGCTTCATTTGCCCTCTCAAGTGACTACTACTTTTCCTCAAACCCTATTCTCTTAAGCCTCCGTTGAGAAAACACAGGCAGAGGAAGAGCAGGTTCCAGGCCTACCGATGCTGAGGCTGCCAATGGCAGGTCGCAAGCCTGCCCATGCTTAAGGAACTGACTATGCTTAGAGCTCAAGACTCAGCTACACCTGTGCCACCATGGGCAGACCCAGGGAAGGTCAGAGAAGGAGTGTCCAGGATGAAGCGTAAGGCACGCAGTCACTCAAGTGCAGCAAGATTTACCTATAAAGAGTCAAGGCTTATCTCAGGCACCAGTTTCCTCCTTTCCTTTTCTTTAATCTTCTAGAGAAGTTGAGAACATAAGAGGAGAGATGTTTCTCCCCAAGTGAACGTATGTCAGCATCATACTCTTTAACATTACAGGTGACTCTATGAGGAACCGCCATGCTACAGTAGGCTTAAACTTTCCCAGATGGCCGCATCTTTGACATACAAACAAAGCAAACTAGGTCAGTTTCACAGACGTATGACCAGTGCAGCCCACTCTATGCTCACAAGAGGACCTGGGCTTGGGGTATGCTCTGCAATGGCCATACTGAAATTCTTTCAGTTTGAGTTTTGTATGTAAGAGTCAATAGCACACTACAGTACTCCCTGGAGAGTGGACATGTCAGCTCACAACCGATCCTGACTCTCACCGCACCCTCACCTCTCCAGGACAGGTTCTCGCCACCCATTCCCCCATCACCAGGCATCCCAGGCTCCCATCCCATGATCCCTGCCCACTGTGATCCCTACAGGGGCCTGGGCATGAGTGCAGAGAGGATCGGGGTTGGCCATATGCATGTCCTACAGTGACCGTGCTATGGCAGTGTCTGTCCCCATTCCATGCTAGTAGCACAATGGCGTGTTTGGTGGGTGACCAGCCCAATTCTGAGACACTGAGGCACATCCACTGAGGAAGTTGCAATACACCTGGGAGCTGCCCATCTGCTGGGAGCAGGAGCAGCTGGCCTAGGAAGGGGAGGCACCTGGCTCAACTTCCAGAGGACCTGTGCCAGGCTGGAGTGCAATCCCTGGGTGCAGCAGCAGGCAGAAGAGGGGACCTGGCCAGCATCATACCTGAGCACACATGTCAGCCCAAGGCCCCACGTGCCTGTGAGACCTCAGCGTTCCCTGGGCACACCCCAAAGCCTTGGGGGAGCCTTTTCTTCCTCCTTCCACCATTCCCGACTCTGACTGGTTGGCCCCTCTGGCCATTTTAGGGGTCCCTCCAGGAATTAAATTGTTCTGATATTTGTGTGTAAAGCTGGCATTTCACAACATAAAAAAGAAGAGTTCACGTCATGCTAATAATTAAACTTTTAAATTTTCTTTACTGAGAACAGCATAGAATAGGACATTTAAAACACCGTGACAAGTTAAGAGAAGCAAGTTGCAGAAGAAAGGAAAATGTTTTATATCTTAGTTCCTTTAACAAACACTTTTCTTCTTGCTAAGAGGCCCCACGTTTTTATTTTGCACTAGGCCCTGAAAATTAGGTAGTCAGTCCTGAAGTAAATTATCCAGCTAACCAACAAAAATTCTAAAAATAGAAACAAAGCCAAAATATAGAAGCCATCCTCACTGGGAACCCAGCTAAACCATCAATGAACTGTGATAAGCCAACTTTTTCAAGACATCTGAGTTCTTCTCTAATTCAGTAGCTGTCTCCTAGGAGTGTTGTGGGGAATAAAATAGGTAGTACTTGTAAAACACCCAGAAGAATGGCTGCTCCTTACTAATCTTCTGGGTAGTGCTAGCTGCTGGATTACCTTCACTCACATTACCCCAACACGTTTTGCATCCTGATTGCATCTTGCAGGGCCGGTCCTCCCCCACTGGGCACATGAGGGGTTGACATTCAGGAAGGTGGTGTGATGCACCCAAGCTACCCATCTATGAAGCAACAGAGCCTGGGTGCAGAGCAGATCCGCCCAGCCCCAGAGCCCACCTCCCTGTTCCATACCTCACAGGCACATAGCTCCTCTTCACTCTGCTAACAGCACATATGTATAATATTTGTCGGCCTGAAAGAGCTCTGTGCTGAATGCTGGACAAAGCATGCTGGAGCCAGATACTGACATTTCAGGAGGTGCTAACATGCACTGTTTCTTTTCATGAATGAAGGGCTGCATTCAGTAGTGAAATGATGGGGTTTTCATCCCATCTTCCTTTCTGTATGACATTCTAAGCAGTTCCAGGTTGGAGCAATGTTGGATTCCTCAGGTACCACTGCTCTGCATTCCCAACCCCATGCCTCAGTCGTGAGTCCCCTGTGTTTTCAGGCATGGTTGACAGCCACTGTGTGCAGGTGGGGCAGAAGCAGCCTGCAGACCTGGAGATGCGAGGTCTACAAACCACTTTTCTGTCTTTTTGCTGCAGGGATAGGCAGTGGAGGAAAGTGGGGACAACTGGGACACAGACTATGAGACTGTAGCTTCCTCTGCAGGCCAACGCCAGCAGGTCACTGCCCCAGGGAATCTCTGTCACTGCCTACACCATGAGTGCATAGGCTGGGCTCTCCTGAGGCAAGGCCTGACAGCTTTCATACTTGAAAGTCCACATACCTGGCTGGCATCCAGGCTGGTGGCCAGGCAAACTTCTCCCATCCTTAAACATGGCCTGAAATAGTGCAAGAGAAGATGGAAACAGGCACCTGCTCCAGAGATTGCTTTATGGGTGGGCTCATTTGCAGGAGTTGGAAGGGTGGGGTGACCATGTAGGAAAGGGATCTTCCTAAGACTTCCTATAGCCCAACCTTTATAAATAGACTAATAAACACCGCACGCAGTGTCATTAGTTGTCTGCAGACTGATTGTTCCACATTCTTTTATTTTATTTATTTATTTATTTATTTTTAAGACAGAGTCTTGCTCTGTCACGCAGGCTGGAGTGCAGTGGTATGATCTCGGCTCACTGCAACTGCCGCCTCCCGGGTTCAAGGATTCTCCTGCCTCAGCCTCCTTAGTAGCTGGGACCATAGGCATGTGCCACCATGCCAGGCTCATTTTTGTATTTTTTTGTAGAGACGGGGGTTTCATGTTGGCCAGGCTGGTCTCGAACTCCTGACCTCAAATGATCCATCCGGCTTGGCCTCCCGAAGTGCAGGAATTATAGGCATGAGCCACTGCACCCAGCCCATCTTCCTTCTAATTATAAAAACAAAACAAAAACAAAAACAAAAGGCAAGCAGCTGGGAACAGGGGAGCTTGGGGTTTTATAAGGAGAGTGTGTTCCTGTCTTTTCAGATCTTAAAAAAGCTTAATCCCTGCAATTTAGATAAATCAGATAGGCATTACCAGGTTAGGGTTAAAGCTCCCAGAATGGCTTTGCAATTGATTACAAACACAGCACTTATTAAGTCTTAACTGAGTAATTTGCAGCTTATTTCACCCCCAGCTAATTAAAATGTAATCAGGATTGTCTGGCAATGTGCATTCTGTCAGCAGTTTTTCTTCCAAAGAGAAATCATGCCAAGGAGACCACAAGAAAAGGCTTTCACGGGAACTGGCTTCATCTAAGCTGCTGCTTTAGCCACTGAAACTGTAAAACAAATAAATTACATCACTGACAATTCAATAAAAAAAAAAGGTACTCTTTCTCGCTGGGAATAGGCTGCTCTGTTTTGTTTTGTTTTCAGTTGTTTCAAATAATAGTGTGGCATCTTCTCAGGAGAGTGACTTTCAGGGTAGGACTCCGAGCGTTGGAAACCAGGTGCCTAGAGACCAGCTCTCTTCTGGCTCTGTCCAGAAGGTCTCGGTAATTTCACCACAGGAGGTGAGCACTGGGTTTTCCATTCCCTGAAGACCCAGGAGGACCGCAGAGCATTTCTATTTCTCTGACACCCACAAGATGCTGCTTCTATGACTTAGAACAAACACAACTGCACACTCGCGAAAGCGCCAGCGTCACCAGCCGGTTCAAGATCATCCCCGAGGGCTAAAGGGAATCACTTCCACACTCCACCCTTATTAACATGGCCTCCTCTAGCAGCTTAATTCCCAGGGCCCCTCGGGGGAACCCCCTTGACCCAGCCCCGGCAGGAGGGGCGACCAGTTTAAGAGCCAAGTGTTTGGCTCCCAGTTCCCGCCCAGACAAGAATCCCCCCTCCCCCCAGCCCCCACCTTTCCTTTTGGTCCCCCCAGAGTTTCCCTGAGATGAGAAGTTGGGAACTTGGAACAGGTGGGCATCTAGCGATAGAGGCGAGAAGGATGAGAGAGAAAAATAAGTGAAGGATTTCAGAGCTCGCGCGCTCGTCTGGGCTGGTAGAGGCAGCAGCTGCACTCGCGCCCGCTGAGCCCGGAACCTCCTCTGGTGCGCCCACCCGCACCCGGAGCCTCCGGCGGGGTTCCGCGCCACGGGGCCGAGTCCAGGCGACCGGCTGGAGCCAAACGCCCGGTTCCCGGAGCCTCCCACACGCGCGCGCGCACACACACTCCCCTATCCTCAGGATGAAAGAACCTACGTACGGGGTTTGGGGGACAATGCACTAGGGACTCGTCCCTGGAGTATCCAAACACGGCCCGGCCAAATCCCTTATCCCCAGCACTTCTTCCCTGACGCTCTACTCTAGTCCAGAGCAAGACCTTGAATCTTTGGGGTTCCGAATTGAGGCGCGCACAGCCACCCACGCCCCCAACACGCACATACACGCACCCTGGAAGACCCCTTGGCACAAGTGCCCTAGCTGGGGCTCCAAGGGTGGGCAGCGAGCTCTGGGCCCACGGAGGGTGAAAATCCTCGCTCAAAAGAGACCAAGTGTCGGCCCGCAGGCACCTGCGGGGCTGGGGCTCGAGGCGAGGTCCCTGGACGCAGCCAGGCGCGCCTCCTGGACTCCCCCCCAGTGCCCCGGAGCGCCTGGAACTTTGCGAGAGTCGCCACTCGCCCGGAGTCTCACACAGTCAATTCCCGGGAAACCGCCACATTCACGCACCCACCCTCGGCATCCAAGACTCGCCCTCCACAGGGAAATCGCCTTTGGTTTCCTGCTGGGAAGGAGGGAGTTGGAGCAAGACGCCTCGGGCTTCTTTTTCTTTTCGGGGGCCGGGAAGAGGCTGGAAAGGAGAGTTCCAGCATCCTGACTGTAAGATCCACGCCTAGGGGAAGCCGAGATCAGCCCGCGGCGCTGGCCGAGAACTTTGCGCGCCCAGGCTCTGAGGAGCGCGCCCCAATGCGCCCCCGCCGCGGCCGCAGCCCCAGAAAGAACCCCGGGCAAGCGGGGGCCTCCCCGTACCTGGAAGTGCTGGAAGAAGGCGGAGATGCGAGTGATCTGCAGGCTCAGGCACCTGGAGGCGCAGCGGGCGCGCTGGACGCTCCCGGCAGACAGCGACTCGTCCAGCCGCCGCGCAGCCGCCGCGCCGGGGCCGACCGCTAGGCAGCCCCCGGAGGCCACCAGCCAGAGGCAGAGGGTCAGGACCACGCCGGGCGCCCCAGGCACCATGGCTGCGGATCGGGGGCAAGGGTGCCGGGCGCGGGCGAGGCTCCCAGCTCCGCGCCGGGGCCGAACTGCCGGGGACCAAGCAGCCGCAGCGACTCTGCCGGAAAGTTCAATCCTTCAACTCCGGCCAGACCCTCCCCGCCGACCTCCCTCCCGGCTCGCCCTCGAGGGGTGGGGTGAGGGGAACAGGCGGCCGCACCATTGGCTGGAAGGCGTGTGAGTGACAGGGGGGCTGGGCTCAGGGCCCGTGTGCCGGTGTCGGGGGCTGCTAGCCAGGGCGCTTTTGGGGAGGGCGACGCTGAGCGGCTCTCCACGGCGCGCGGGTCTCGGGGGGCAGGGCTCCCACGCAGGCGCCTCTCCCGTCCGCACCAATCGCTTCCTGCCCCTCCCACCTCCCCCCTCCGTCCAGGTAAACATTAGGTGTGAGCAGGCCCAGGCCTGTCAGGAGGGCTGCTCCCTTCAGCTGGAGGGAAGAGGCCTCAGGACCCCCAGGGGCGTCCCACCTGCCTGGGGATTGACCCCGCTCCCCTAAGTGGCCTGCTTTCTCCCGACCTCCCCTGGGTCCAGGCTTTTCCCACGCTTTCACATATTCCAATTCCCTTTGCCCAGGTAGTGGAAAGAAGGGAAGAAAACTGAAATGGCAGTAAGGCAGACGGGGAGGGGAGCGTGGACATATGCCCTACAGTGTCCTGAAGACATCTTCCTCCTTCTCTCCCTCCTGCATTTCTTCTGTCCTTCCCGCATCCCTCCCTCCTTCCCTCCCTCCCGCACTATTTTCCCTATAAACAGTCTCAGTGTATAGCTAATCACCTTTAGGTCCACACGCCTTGTTTCCTCAGGCGCCTGTTTTCCTAGTAAGCCTTGCACGCCCAGAATGAGTGATTTCTTCTAAATAGATTAATAGACTTGAGTCTTAACCTCTTTCTTTCCCCCGCGATTTGCCCCGCGCCTCTTGACCCAGCCCTTTTAGCTTTGGAATGGCCGCTCTGTACTCTCCTGTCGTCTTTTCCAGTGTTCTCTCAGCACGGAGTTCTCCCTCCGCAGCCAGGATCCTTCCAGGGAAAGACTGGAGGCATTGATAAGACACAGCCTGTAACAAAGCTTTACACTCCCCTGAGCTCCATCAGGAAGTGACAGTCTCCTTGCAGGTAGGAGACCCCAAAGAAAAAAGACCCAGGCACACTCCTATTCAAATGGAGAGCAACTGACTGCTGTTCTTGTGCTCTGACATCTCCACTGTCTCCTACCCAATTGCACTTTCACCTTCAGAAACACAGGATCTCCGTAAGCACCCAGCTAGGCACCGTGAGGGTATCTAGATACACTCGCTCTACTCAAAGCTACCTCAAAAGGCTCAATTCCCTTTTGCACAGAGCCTGTAGAGTTGTTTTGCAATTTCCCACCCTTTCCCCTGTTTTTGTACACAGGTTGCACTCTGCGATTTTGAGATCTTCCTGTTAACAAATTACAGTGACAGCCATCTGCAGGCATCCTATTATAACTATGAGTGTTTTCAAAGTACATCATCTTACACGTGTATTTCTTCACATGGCTTAAATCAGCAAGGGCAGTCGAATTAATTGGCCTTGCTGTGTTTCTCAGCGAATTAGAAAATCAGGATCATCTTGTTCAAAAGTTTCTGTATGCAGAGCCAGTTTCATGGACGTGCAAGCTGTACAATGTTACAGTCCCACTCTTAGAAGGCCTGTTCTGTCATCACCATCCTGAAACTTTACACATTTTGAACAACCTTCCCTGAATTTTCATTTTGCATGAAGCCTCACAAATTATGTAGCTGACCCTATCTGTAGGATTTAGCCATGACAATTCTCTACTTCAGGGGTCCCCAACCGCCAGGCCTCCGACTGGTAGCTGTCAGTGGCCTGTTGGGAACTGGGCCACACAGCAGGAGGTGAGCAGCAGGGCAGGGAACATTACTGCCTGAGCCCCACCTCAGGTCAGAGCAGTGGTGGCATTAGATGCTGATGGGAGCTAGAACCCTATAGTCAACTATGCATGCAAGACATCTAGATAGCACACTCCTTATGAGAATCTAATGTTGATCTGAGGAGGAACAATTTCATCCCCAAGCCATCACCTGCTACCCCCAGGTCCATCGAAAAATTGTTTTCCATGAAACCAGTTCCTGGTGCCAAAAACGTTGGGGGCCACTGCTTTACTTGGGCTGGAAACCTAGTAACTTTGGCATAAGCTTACATGACCTCAATGATTTGTTTTAAAATTGCTCAGAATTGCAAATGGAAATCTCTTTTGAGTATGTTAAACATAATTAATATTAACAAAGAGTAAAGAAGCTAACCATAGTGACCCCAAGCAGACATGTGCATAAAGCCATGTGTCAATAAATAATGATGTCTGAATACAGGGATTGTCTTCTAAATGTTGTCACTTTCATTTGTGAATTACTAAAAACATTACCAAAAGCTGCAGGGGATCCTTTCCTAGTGTTTGTCTTGAGTTTTAAAGTTAAGCAAATATGTGGTCTTGGTGAAGGCAAATATACACACCTACATTTTCTTAGGTAACTTTGATTTATAATTTTGCATGTCATATCGTGAAATGTGTATTCTAGAAAGTGAAATCACAAGGACAAGCATGCTGATCTTTTAAAAACAGCCTTTTAATGTTCACAGGGGTCACCGTATCTTTTTTAAAAGCAATGTGCTACTTATATGGGTTCCATAGCATATTCATTTCTACGAATAAATGCATTTTATAACAAACCACAAAAGAGAACAAACAGTCAGTTTAACAAAAAGCTTGGACTTAAACATATAGGGCCCCCTTATTATGCACATGTTAAAATAATACGTGCAGTTATGTTGCTTTCTTCCTTTGGAGTAATCACAGACATCCTCTTTGATTATGCAGGCCTTTCTCATATTATTTATTTTAATTGCAGCTTAAAGTAACTTAAAAGGAAAGCATTCTAGTAAAGTCAGAATAACAGTCAAATTCCAGGTTTTTATTTCATTCTGCCCATGTATGCCCAACTTATTATGCAGCTCACCTTGTAAGTTGAAAAATGGAAGTTCTCTGACTTTTGACATAACAGGGTAAGCTACACCCTAAGTTCATGAAAGCCAACCACAGGGGAGGAGAATCCTGAGTATGCTGAGGAAACGATGAATAAAGGGGTGGGCCCCTAGGATGCAGGTAGTAAGACGGTGCTTAGTATGTCTTTCTCCAAGTCTCCTTGACCCCCATGATCCGAATTTGTCTAGAGAAGAATTGAACCTCATACTGACTTTGGTTTGACTTAAATAGACAAACACACATTTAAATAGAGTAGAAAAGCCCCTTAATTATCTCTTATTTATCTCTACATGAACAAAGACCAAAATGTGTGGTTGTCTTGGTCAGGTTGTGGAGGAATCACACAAAGCCCTCATTCACAGTTTCCAAAGGTTATTATCCTCCTTGCATTTTCTTTGGTTATTGGTTTCTTTTCCTTTTTTTTTTCTCTGTTTTTTCTGCAGAGAATGAGAAACACCTGAAATCTTTACTAAAGATAGACTCCAGGACCCTAAATTCAGAGATTCTGAGTCAATATGTCTGGGGTGGAGGGTTGAAATGTCAGCTTTTAAATAAAACTCTAGTTGATTCCATACAAATTCAACAAGGGACTACATTTTGAGGGATAACTATTATTAAAGTGCATCTGAGGCCTGGCTCAGTGGCTCATGCCTATAATCTCAGCACTTTGGGAGGCCAAGGCAGGAGGATAACTTGAGCTCAGGAGTTTGAGACCAGCTCAGGAGTTTGAGACCACCAGTTTGAGGCAACATGGTGAAACCTCATCTCTACAAAAAGTACAAAAACTAGCCAGGCATGGTGGTGGTCCCAGCTACTCAGGAGGCTGAGGTAGGAGGACTGCTTAAGCCCAGGAGGTTGAGGCTGCAGTGAGCCCAGATCATGCCACTGAATTCCAGCCTTGGTAACAGAGCCAGATCCTGTCTCAAAAAACAAACAAACAAAAAAAAAGAAAACAGTACCTAACCATTAAAAATGGTACAGAAGGTTTGATTTAAATAGCATCTATGATTTAATTTTGTTTAAAGTATCTTTTTTAGATGTGTGTTGATATGGATTGGACATATTAATCTATTTCTGAACAATCAAATGGACATATTTTTCCAATACATTTAGCCAAGACTCACTTAGACATTGTTTTTGTTTTTTTTTCAGGCAGCAACTTGTTTTTTTAAAGGCCTTCCAGCTACATTGGGTAAGGATGAAGTTTAAAGGTAGTAAGTATAATCTGTATCTGACATGCCTCTCTTGGAAAAGCAAAATGAGAACTCACTCAAAACTTGGAGAACAAATACTTAAATATGGCAGCATATAGGAGTCAAGAGCAGAACGACGCCATCCCTGGCTTTGGTTCTCAGGGGAAAGTAAAGTGAGGGGAGGAAAGTCACAGATGAGGTCTAGTTTCTAATTTCCTCTGTTTGATGATGCAAGAGTGTGCATCTTCTCTTAGAGATTGCAGTTCACTTCAGGAAAAGCAACGATGGCAAGATGAAGGAGTGTGCCCTGCAAGCGCACTGGGCCTGACCCATACTTCCAAACTCTCACGCAAGGTTCTCAGGCTTTGCTAGCTCAGCTCCGCTAAAGCTCTTCTTTAACCGCTTTCCTTCTCCAGACTGACTTCTCTTCTGCACAGCACAGGATACAATTAAGAATTAAATGGATAAATGTCAGATTTGCATCTTTAGCTGTGTGGTTTCAGGCAGGAATGAGGTGTACTTTTATGGTACTGTTCCCATCTGTTCCCCGATGACCAATTTAATGATTTTACAAATAACAATTATTGCTTTTGGCATAGGGTCTTTGACCATACACTCTAGTTTACACAAAAGACCACCGCATCCATTTACAGTCTTCTGCTTTCTTTTATAATCTTGCAAGGCTAGATACACTATTTGGGGATAACTTGAACACATAACACATTTTTCCCCTTCAATGAGATCATAAAAATTTAGTTGCAGTCCTTAGAGTTTAAAGAGATCACTTATTAGTCACCTTGATGTTTCCTAAGATTTTACAAAGTTTTAGAATTGTGTTTCCTATTACTTTTGTGCACTGAAGACTATTTTAATGACATTTAAACTTCTTTTGGAAAATATACGAAAAATTGTCAAATACTGTGATTTCTAACTACCACCACTTCTCAAGAATTTGTCTCTTTGCCCTTTCATGTCATGTCACCATCAATCAGTGTTAAATTTGCTGCGTGTTCTACACTTGTGCTCATAATCTAGACTAAGAAGTTCTGGCTGCAATCGTTACTAAAGTTAAAATAATTACTAAAAACTAGGCTGGGCACGGTGGCTCACGCCTATAATCCCAGCACTTTGGTAGGCCGAGGTGGGCAGATCATGAGGTCAGGAAATCGAGACCATCCTGGCCAACATGGTGAAATCCCATCTCTACTAAAATACAAAAAAAAAAAAAAAAAAAAAAAATTAGCTGGGCATGGTGATGCACACCTATAATTCCAGCTACACGGGAGGCTGAGGCAGAGGAATCGCTTGAACCTGGGAGGCAGAGGTTGCAGTCAGCCTAGATCCCGCCACTGCACTCCAGCCTGGCGCCAGAGCAAGATTCTGTCTCGAAAAAAATAAATTAAAAAGAAAGATCCAAGAGTGTCAGAGGTGCATTTTCATGTGTCAAGAGCAATTGTCTGGTCATGGCAATGGTGATGATCGGCTGTGGGTGCACTTTCCTTCCCAGAGCCCCACCGTGAATCTGTCTCTGTAGTACATGTGATGGCCTCTGTTGATTCTAGTGTCTTACACGGCAGAACAGATGCTGCACCCAGCAAGGAGGGTGGGTTTTTGAAACCCAGCGGTTTCACATGCTGCTTGATGCCAGTAACATTGAACGCTTGCCCCAGTGACAAGGAAGTTAACAAATTTTACCCTACATCTAATGTTACCAACATTACTAAAAGCAACCATAAATACTTAGGATTCTCATGTCAAATTCTACATATAAGCTGTAGATATTGAAAACGTACAAATAGTTAGAAATACTTAAAGTCAAATTTGGGAGGCTATTTAAAAATATAAACAGTAACTATTGTATTTCTGGTTCTTCATATGACAAAAATGTTACTGATTTGCCCCTAAACAAATATTTGGAGAAGCATAAACAAGTTAATAGAAGCATAAATTTAATGAAGTCTTAAATTATATAACTTTAAAAATGGCATTTCTCACTTTTGAGTGGCCTACTTTTCATGTGAGGTGCATGATGTACTTTTTAGTAACATTTGTAGTTAAAATTTTGTAAAATGAGACTTTTTTGATGCAGTTTTTAAACAAAGCTCAAATAAATGTGTTTATTCTGAATTTCATGTTTAAACATGAAAATAAATCTACAGGTGCTCTTCAGAATTACTTAAACTCTATTGTTAAAAGTCTTAAGTGGGTTTTTCTTCTCTGATGTTTTCAACCCTATTGAAATTGACATTGAGCCACGTAAATACCAAGGGATTTATTTGGAGGGAAGCCGCTGGAAATTACACAAGCAGTGTTTTAACAGGAGACAGCGCCACATGCTGGCCATTTAAATAAAACGGGAAGGAAAGCACAGAACTGTCCATGTGTAATAATCTAATTTTAGGACAAATCTGTCCACTGTACAGCATATATCTGACTGGGGTAATCATGCCACATTCTCACTTAGCACCAATTCAATTACTTCCAGTGGGGATTTAAATACTGTAAGGCATCCCTGTATCTCTACAGTTACACTGACCTAAATTAGGGAAATTAGTATAGCAGTTTCAAACAATTTGTTTTCCCTAGCTTTTAAACACTTTCCAACTATTCCCTACAAAATTAACTGACAAAGGTGGACTGTCTGTGCATTATGACTGTCTTACACATCTATGGAAGCGTCTGTTCGGAACCACTTATTTGCAGCTCCTGCATGGCTTGCTTTTTAGGATTTTGTAAAATATGAGAACATATGAATAAAATTTGATGCCAGGGAAAACAAGAGCAAAAAAAAAAAAAAAGTCGACAGGCTTTATCTGCTGCGTTAGAGAACCTGAAGACCCAGAAACTATATTTCAACACTCACCAGCCACTCTGCACAAGATGAGACACCAGCCAAGAGATGAAGAGACACATGTTTAGGAACCTGGGGGGAGCCCTGCATTGCTCCAAGACCAAGTAGGTAGGGCCTATGAATGTAACTAAGGCATGAACTGTTTCCTCTCCTGTATCCACTGGGGCTAATGAAAAGCATCCCCTAGGACCACAAACAAAACAAAACAAAAGAAAGAGGCACATTTTGTTTACTTCCAGGATTTTCTATAGTGGCTAGCATGAACCAGCTGGAGAATATTCTGCTCTAAGGTTGAATTTTGGGTGGTTCAGAGTCAGAAAGCAAAGCCGACTCCCTTCTGGTCTCTTCTCCTCATTGTTTCTGGGTCTCTGAATGCCCAGCCCTCCCTTGGCACCATGTAGCACCTCAAAGGTCGACTTTGAGTTCCAGGGAGTGCCAAGGCCAGGAGTTCACTTTGCCTCTTGTTTTCTTAGCAATCTGTGTTTTGCTGAGACACAGATGGACAACAGTTGTATATCTAACATGGTAAAGGGAGCCTGGGCGACATAACAAGACCTTGTCTCTGCCAAAAAAATAAAAATAAAATTCAGGCAAAGTGATACACACCTCTAGTCCCAGAGAAGCTGAAGCAAGATCACCTGAGTGCGGGAGATTGAGGCTGCAGTGAGCTATGATCACACCACTGCACTACATGCTGGGTGACAGAGCGAGACCCTGTTTTCTAAACAATAAGAAAACAGAAAAGAAAAAAGATGTTGAATGGGATTTGCCTAATGTTTAAGTGGAGATTCCTAACGGGAATGTTTCTCCCTGGTCTTTCTGGACATTCCTGAGACAGCTAAGGTACTTAGCAACATGGTAACAACTGCTGTGCTGAAAAAGAAACTGAAGGGGAGGTATCCATATGTATTCAACAAGCTTCTTTTTCTTCTCCTGCAAATAATTACTAGCTACCATGCTGAATTGATAAGAGGTCAGGTGGTATTTATCCCTGAGGAATTTATTTCCAACATCGCAATGTTCATAATGCTTTTCATACATGGGGGATTACGGTGCTAGGAAAAGTGTTCAGTTGAGAGTTTTCGTGCAGGCAGAGATGCTCCTGAGTTATTGATACAGTGGAAGCCAGTGAAGACCAGTGACATGATTGGAGAAGTGGTCAACTCGTTCATATTAGTAGGATATCGCCAAGTGAATTACTGCCTCCTGGCATTGTGCACAAAGAAAGAAGTGAAAAGAGATCTAAGCCCTTTCCTGTTTTCAGAGAATTGGGTGCACGTGTTCATTGCTTATTTAATATCAAAACACTTTTTATCATTATCTGCAAAAACTTTAAAGTTATGACTATCATAACTGCCTGCACAGACATTAAGGGACTGTAAGACATGATAGATAGATAGATAGATAGATAGATAGATAGATAGATAGATAGACAGACAGATACAATTTTGTATGTATGTATACACAAAATTTCCATAAGTACAAGGACTATTTGTAGACTCTATTTTTCTTTGTCAGTTTCTACATTTAATTGTAATTATGAAATATACTTTTACAAACCTTATTATTTTTGTTTTATACACTCACTGTTCATTATTATTTATTTTTATATTTATTTATCCTTTCCATTGCTTCTTCTTTCTGACATTTCCATGTTTCCATATAGGGTAATTCTTTCTGCTGGAAGAACTTAAATATATATATATATATATATATGTGTGTGTATATATATATGTGTGTATATATATATGATTCTGTTGGAAACAGATTTTCTCAGATTTCTTTTTGAGGGGCTGTGTTGCAATGTCTTTGTTTCATTTTTATTTTTGGAGAATATTTTTTCTAGAATAGAATTCTAGACTGGCAGTTATTTCCGTTCCTCGTTATTGTTGTTCATGTTTTCAAAGTGGAACAGGGGTCTTTTCTGCCATCTTGAACCAGAAGTTTTCCCACTCATTGTTCTTCAAGCCACTCAGCACACCAGGGAATTACTTCTTGCTGAGGATGCAAAATCTCCCCATCTGCTTTGCTCTTACCTTGTTGAGCTTATGGGACTGACTTATTCCCAAGACCCCTTCCTTTGAAATTCTGTTCCTAAACAGCATATATCCCTAGCTTTCCCATGTCTCTTCCCTGGTTTTCTTCCCTGGAGACTCTTTTTGCATCCTTCTGGATTCGTCACTGTTCTTGAAATAATTCTGTTCCACGTGATAGAATCGAAGGGCAAGTTGGCCAAGGAGGCTTCCCATGGGAAAGAAGCCCATGAAGCAGGAACTGGGGACATTCATTCTCTACCTTAGAGAGCCTAGTCAGTACTGGGGCTCTGTCTTCTCCTATCTAAGCTGTAAAAACCAGAATCCTGTTTGCCCAGCCCTGACCTGGTGTCCACTTAAGCGAGGAGCTCTGGCCCAGCTGTGGGTCATTTATTTTTGCCCAGGGCCCACCACAGATCCTGAGTTTCCTTCCCAGAGATGAAGACTCTGCTTTGTGTCAAGCAGCTATACAAAGAGGTGGTATCAACGAGTGGCTCCTTGGGCCATTCCTTAGTTTCTCTGCAGATCTCTAAGATTTGCATGTGTCTCTCTCAACCACCTCTGCCCTGAGCTTTCACTATGTAAGACCAACTCCCTGTTGGACATTTCCACAGGGCGAGACACACACACAATCCTGCCTCAGGAACCCAGCCCCACTGCCCAGTGCAGGAAGCATGCCTGGCCTATTGCAAAAGGACCCAAGTCAGTCAGTTAAATAAAAGTTGTTGAAAGCATAGAGCCTGCAAAAGACTGCCTGGGTATGAACTCCAGTCAACCCTGTGGAAGCTTTTAGAAGTATGGACTTGGGGATATTATTTATGTTCTTTGTAGCTCAGTGTTATCAAATGGAAAATGGGAAAAACATACCAACCTTGTGGTGTTATCATAAGTATTCACTGAGTTAATACCAGTAAACACCACCCGAAGTGTCAGCTCTTATCACATCTTTGCCTCTGGTCTGAAACCTGCCTTCTCGATCATCTTGCTGATGTGACAGTTGTTTGCCATGCAGTAAGAGTTGCTTTATAATGTTTTCCCTCATCAAAGCTCGTCTCTCCTCAGACCCACTGGTGTCAGCCATGATACAGCAGAACTAAACAGCTGGCACCTTCACGCTGTCACTCCATGCCCATGTCCACGGTGGGTGTTGTTCTCTCTTCTGAAACGGCCATCTCTCCTCCTGGCCTGCCATCTCTGATGCACTGAGAAATGTATTATTGTCCCCACCTTAGGGGACTGTATTGTCCTATAGGCAGCCTTTTCTAACATTCTCAGATGACACCTCCTGAGTATTTTCTTCATGCTGTTCATTTTTATTATGTTCATCGCTCCTTATCAACTCTTTGTTCATATGTCCATGTCCATCTCCACTTCTTATGGCTGGTGGCTATTTCCGATAGGCGCTCAACAAATGCTTTGTCTGGGAGTGGAAATACCCGACACTTCTCAGTATGTGGCCTCTTTTTTTCCTTCCATTTCATAATTGTTGTATTTTACATGTAAATTTTACTCTAGGTGTTCAAAAGTATGATATAAAAGTTTACGAATAGCATAAACATTACCTGAAATTATGGAGGCCTGAACCCAAATGGAATTCATCAGACTACATCCTTATCTCTGCTTCCCAGAACGTATCGTTTGGCTGATTTAATGCTGGATGTCCTGGTTACACTTGCCAGCAGGGGGCACCAAAGGGCTGCCTTGGGTGGACGTCCAGCCCCTGCTCCCAAAGTCACAGAGTTGACACTGGAGCCTGAAATTCCCTCATAGGCAAGACACCTTCAAAGACAAAGCTTAAGATGGCAATAATGACTTATCCTCCTGAAAAGCCTGAAGAGGACCAGCGAAGCGAGGAAAGAAATCCTCAAACTATTATCTGAGAGACAAATCAGGGTCAGTCAGATCAAAGACGAATCCAGTATTAGAGACAGATTTCTTAAGTAAAGCACAGAATGCATTAACTAAAAAAAGAGAGAGAAAATTTCGATCCACTTGATTGTATTAAAATCAAGGTATATTGTTTACTAAAGACATCTTAAAGAAAGGAGACCAATTACAATGTGGAAGAAAATGCCTTCACAATACACACCAGACCAAGTATTAGAATAAAGAATATGGAATTAATTCCTACACATGAAAAGAGCACAAATAGACCAAAAGAAAATGACAAAAACTTATAAACAGACATGGACAGAGGAAGAAACATATTTTTAAAAGACATGTGAAGGGTTGTTTAGAATCATTGGTGATTGGAAAAAATATATGAAACAAGCCCACCGTCTATGTTTATTTTATAACTTTGGCAACAATTTAATAAAAGTCTGACATGCTAATTCATCTGCAATTTAGAAGTCTGACCATGCTAACTTCTTTTATTTAAAAAAAATTAGAGATGGGGTATCACTATTGCCCATGCTGGTCTCAAACTCCTGGATTCAGGCGATCCTCCCGTCTCAGCCTTCCGAGTAGCTGGGACTACAGGCATAAAAGGCTGCACCTGGCTTCAAAGCATCTTTGATACTTTGCTGGTGCATGTATTGATTAATACAATGACTCCGAAAAAGAGTTGGACATCATCTCCAAAAAAAACGACCACCCACATAGATGATGATCCCTCCTTTTCACTCCTGGTGCAACCCAACTGAAGCTACCACATATGTATTATCAAAATCTTGACCAAGCAAGTTTACAGCAGCACAGCTCACGTTAGCAAGATCCTGGAACCAATAAAATGTTCATTGATAGGACAGCAGATGCATAAACTCTTCTGCATTTACATACAGAAATATTGTACAGCTGTTAAAATAAATTAACTACAGAGATGCATATGTTAAACAAAAACCTTAATATAACAGTATGTAAATAAAATGCCAACAGACTACACATGGCAGGATATGCTCTTTCTTCATAAAGTTAAAGGTAACTAGAATAAAAAAAGATACTTGTTAGTAACAAATATATGCAATAAACCAGGCACCATGGCTCAAGCCTGTAATCCCAGCACTTTGGGAGGCTGAAGTAGGTGGATCAAGATGCCTTGAGGTCAGGAGTCTGAGACCAGCCTGGCCAACATGGCAAAATCCTGTCTATAAATATAGAAAAATTAGCAGGTCATGGTGGCATGGGCTGTAGTGCCAACCACTCAGAAGGCTGAGGCAGGAGAATCACTTAAACCCAGGTGGCAGAAGTTGCAGTGAGCTGAGATTATGCCACTGCACCCCAGCCAGGATGACAGAGGGAGATTCTGTCCAAAAAAAAAAAAAAAAAAAGAAAAAAACCCCAAAACAAATATATGCAATAAATTTATATAAAAAGAGAAGAAAAGATCATCATAGGCATGGATTATAATAGTGGACAAAACAGGAGGATTTATTGATTGTATAAGGCCTACCTTTTGTTAGCGGTGGTGGGATTTTCTGGTGTCCATTACTATTAATAATACCTAATTAAATAGCTAGCTAAATAGGTAAAATGGGCTATACCTGGAACAATGCTGCAAATGTCATTGACCAGGAATTATAATTAATCTCAGTCAGTCTTCCTGACATTTAAAAATATAATGAGGTCAAAATAACAGTGCCAGGCACTACATGTTCACTTAAGCAGCAACACAGGGTCCCAAGCTTCTGTTGCAATATTAAATGCATCATTTGTTGAAAGAATGGGTCAGAAAGCAGTGGTTTGTTTATTTGTTTTGTTTTGTTTTCTTTCCGGATGCAAAGTCAGAGAAGAATAAGCCTTAGTAATCGAGTGTTATTCTTGGGAATAATAAGGAACCAAAAGGTAGCGTTCAGATGACTGAAAAGTGTTGACCTTGGGGTTGATATAGCCCTAGCCTCTTGTAGAGCTGTCTCAAGTCCCTAGTAAAACAATATGTCACTGTCAGAAAAAATGTGTCAAGAGTCCAAGAGAGGGAACTGACACATGGGGAGAAGATAAGAACTCCATGGTTTAAACAACCCATGCCTGCAATGACACTGGCCTTCTTTTTTATTTTTCCATAAGTTATTGGGGTACGAGTGGTAGTTGGTTACATGAGTAAGTTCTTTAGTGGTGATTTTTGAGATTTTGGTGTACACATCACCTGAGCAGTGTACAGTGCACCATATTTGTAGTCTTTTATCCCTTTCCCCCCTCCCACTCTTCTCCCCAAGTCCCCTAAGTCTTTGGTGTGGATGTGGTGAACAGGGAACACTTCTACACTGCTGGTGGGAGTGTAAACTAGGACAGCTGCTATGGAAAACAGTGTGGAGATTCCTTAAAGAACTAAAAGTAGAACTACCATTTGATCCAGCAATCCTGCTTCTGGGTACCTACCCAGAGGAAAAGCAGTCATTATTCGAAAAAGACACTTGCACACACATTTTTATAGCAGCACAATTCACAATTGCAAAATTGTGGAACCAGCCCAAAAGCCCATTGATCAACAAGTGAATAAAGAAACTGTGGTGTATATATATATACACGGTGGAATACTATGCAGCCACAAAAAGGAATGAATTAACAGCAGTGCCTTGGATAAGATTGGAGACTATTATTCTAAATGAAGTAACTCAGGAATAGAAAACCAAATATCGTATGTTCTCACTGATATGTGGGAGCTAAACTATGAGGACACAAAGGCAGAAGAATGACACAGTGGAGCTCACTGTGCCTGTCTGTGAGGAGGGAATGCCTTTCTTTATAGCTTTTCACTCTCACGGGAGACACAAATTTGAGGATCACCATTGTATATATAATGTTCAAAATCAAATGGGCCAAATGAGATCACATAGGAGCAAGTGTAGGTATAAAAGAAGAGCCACAGGGATATTTCAGAGGATTTTAAAAGGCACCACAAGCCAGAAAAATGGTTACTAAGATTATATGGCCTTCCTTATATCTACGGGTTGGTAAGCTCTGGAATACGCAGACAGGTAATTTGGGCAAATTTGAAGTAATGCAATATTGGGAAGTAATATGTGGGAAATCTTTATCTGTGTCAGTCATTTGAGGTTTTCTGATACTTTTATTGAATTGTATTCTCTTATCTCTATTAAGACTCATTTACTTTCCAATTACTTGGGTGAGTTTTAGGAAAGACTCCTGTTAAATGTGCTTTTTTAGTGTTATTGGGAGACCATTCAGTAATATAAGTCAGCTTCTGTTTCTATCTCTAACCTCATTACTAATTATGGGAAAGTTCTGAGCACATGGTGGGGAGAAATGGAGAGAGACAGAGAGAGAGAGAGAAAGAGAGATGGGGTGGAGAGAGAGAGAGAGAGAGAGAGAGAATACTTGCACCACTGTAGTTAAGGTGAAAGGAAGCGAATAAGAATCCAAGTAAAAAAGCAGAGTGTTTAAGTTCAAATCACAGATAATTATTCTAAAAACTATTTTAAAATTCTCAATCCAAAGGTATTTTTATGTGCTGAGTTTTTGTTTTCGTTCTTTGTTTGTTTGTTTTTTGAGATGCAGTCTTGCCCTGTCGCCCAGGCTGGCGTGCAGTGGCGTGATCTCAGCTCACTGCAGCCTCCGCCTCCTGGGTTCAAGTGATTCTCCTGCCTCAGCCTCCTGAGCAGCTGAGATTACAAGCAGGTGCTACCACACTCGGCTAATTTTTGTATTTTTTGGTAGAGATGGGTTTTTGTCATGGAGGACAGGCTGGTCTTGAACTCCTGGCCTCAAGTGATCTGCCTGCCTCAGCCTCCCAAAATGCTGAGATTACAAGCATGAGCCACCTCACCCAGTGTGTGCTGGTTTCTAATTATGGAGAAATTATAATGGCTTTGATTTAGGCTTGCAATCTCACACACTAACAGCATGGAAAAATATATAAGGGCAAACTATTATTGTTATTAACTTGCCTCTCTGATGAGCCACTGAAATATTCATTGTAAAGAAATGGACTTACAAGTTGAAGGTTGCCACAAAGTAGTCGAAACAAAGAAGGAAATATTTTTGTTATATTCCAAAACTTTCTTTCTGAAACCATGAACTTTTTAAACATGAGTTTTTCTTTAAGTGAAAGAAAATCTTTTTTTTTACAAGCACATAGGAAGTCATGGAGTAATGACGGTTGTTAAATTCTGGTTTAAGTTGGAGAATTGTATCACTTTATTTGTGGATACTTTTAGTGTGGATAAGATAAATCAACTGTGGGTGGTTTTGAGTCTTTGTTATATTATTTAAATGAGTGCTGCTCAATGCTAATAACTATTAGGAATTTTAAAACCAAAGGCCTAGGCCCTACCACGAGACATACACATTTAATTGGTCTGGGGTGGCTTTGGTGTCAGTATTGTTTAAAGCACTTGGTGAGTTGAATGCCTCCAGGTTAGAGAATCAACAAGAAGAATACTTTTCCCAAAATTCAAATAGTAGATTTCAGAAAAGTCCTGAGAACTGCATGAAAATGATGGGAAATTCACGGTTTCTCAACATTAACCACATTGACGTTTAAGACAGGATCCCTCTTTGTCTTTGAGCTTGTCTTGTGTGTGGGATTTTTAGCAACATCTGTGGCCTGTTACCACTAGATGGCAGTAGAGCCACTTCCCAGTTAAAAAACTAAGAGTGTCTCGGACATCGCCAAGGGACCCTGGGGGGCAAAATCGCCCGGCTCCCCAATCGAGAACCACTGACTTAACCAATCCCACATTTTTCAAATCATTCATTAGTTCTAGGAAAATCAACCAAATAAATAAACACATCCTTCAAGTAAAACAGCGTTATAGAACAACAAACACACACACACACCCAGACACAAATACACACAAGACACACATGTGTACACACACACACACACACACACACACCATGAGACAATATTTTTTAAAAAGATGGATAAACAACCCACAGCACAAAATGTTTCCATTTTGGGTGATATTTTGAATGAAAAATTAACCAACGTGGATGTTTTCCATTTCTTTTACTGTTGCACTACTCCATATCCCACCCGAATCCTGCCTTCACGCTTTTCCTATTCAAATAATCTCAGTGGAACTTCTTATAGAGATGAAAACCTTTCGTTCTTCTCTAACTAGAGGAAGGCTGGAAATAGCACCTGCGAGAGCTCCCTCCCAACAAACTGGAATTTACTGACAGTTTAACCTCAGTCAGCTATCAAAGGTGTCCACAGGGACGAAGAGCAATGAAAAGCATTTATTTTGTTACATTTGTTTTCTCTTATTCTCCTTTTTCTCTTCATGGTGGAAAAAAAGTTAGCTTAAATAGCTTTGTTTCTAATTTGGCCTCCCCTTTCCGAGTGATTTTGTGTTTCACCTCTCTGGCAGCAAGTTCAATATTATTTATTCACTCAGTCACACTCTGAGCCTCTTTCTATGTTTCAAGCCCCGGTCTAGACATTATAATAGCAAGCTACATAATGTCTCCACCCTCTTGAAGGTTAATTATTAACAGCCAGAGTTATCTCCACCACTCTACACTTTATTTCTGACTATACAGTTTACATTTTCTATTGAATGAGCTCCTGTTTTTAACAAACGTTGAACTTAGGAACATTTATGACTAAAAAGAATGCTAAGAAGATTTTTTTCAATGTTGAACTTGCAATCCTGTTCGTGCTCTCCCGGGATCATTTTGTAACCAGCATGCCATTTTGAGTGATATGACGAACATTCCTGGCACTGTGTTGAATAAGTTCAAAAGTAATGAATGTTGAACAAGGAGGGGCACCTCTAGTGGCTCCCAAGTGGGACCTCAGATTTGAGGTCATCACTGGCCCCATCAGCAGTGGAGTAATCTGAGGGATGCAGCTTTTTTCCAGGTGGTCTTATCAGAAAAGGGCCCTTGAATGGGGCTACATGCTGTGGCATGTCATGTGGCTCAGCCAGCTGCTGTGATGTATGAATTTTGCAACTGGGAAGCCCCTGCGAGCCCATAAAATAAAACAAGGTTCATCAACAGAATCTTGGGTAGAGCTGGGAGAATGGCCTTGAGTTCTCTCCACTCCAGGCTTTGTCTGGACATTGCTGAAGTTGCACATCCATGGCAACACAATGGATCCCATTGGGTTTCATCTTAGGCAAACCATCTGTGAACCAAGCCCTGGTATTTAGGGGAACCTTGGGGAACCAAAGGCCCCATTCAACCAGTGGGAGTAGAGCAGATAAAGTTTCCCAAAACGAAATAACGGCCAAAATGCAAAGCTGAGATGCCCTGGAGCAGGGTGAGCTGCCTTCTTGAACATTCCATTTCCATTGAACAACCGAGGCTTGTTGGGCCCATTCCTGTTTTTTGTTAGTCATTGAGTCACCATCGATGCACCCCAAAACAGTCACAGCAGGCTGGAGAACAAGGGTACCTCCACAGCTCAGGTGTTCAGCTTTGACAAGAGCCCTGTAGCAAGCTAGGTGCTGCCTTGCAGAGGGCTGTATCTGACAGCTCCATTAGTGGGGCCATGAATCCACAACCCCAGGATGCCCCTGTGTGGAGGTTGCCTTCCTCTGCCGGAGGCTCCACTTGGCAAATCGTTAGTCATAGAGATTATAGCTCAAAAGGCATGTTAGTGTTGTGGTCAAAACACTAGCAAATATGCACCTATGGTTCTCCATGATTGGAAGTCCCTGCTCCTGCCCCAACAATCAAGGACAAGAAACTACAGCCTACAATGCGTCAATTTCTAATACATATTCACAAGTAAAAGCAACATAAACAGGATGTTGAATTGCCTTTGGAAGGTCCCACCCACACAAGGGCATTCAACATGCCATAAGGAACCTCATTCCCTTAAATTAGCTGAACTTGGGTGTTCACTCACCACGTGGAATCAGGTAGGATGGTGACTTGGGAGCCTGTATTTAACAAAGCTGTAAGAATTTGAGTCACTTCTCTGCACAAAGTTCCCCAGAACAATTGCAGAGATGCACATGGTACTGAATTCAGCCTAGGGGCAGAGGGACCTTAACCCTAACCTTCCTGTCTAAAGCAGCTGAGGTTGGCTGGAGGTTGTGGGAGGAAGGAAAATGTGGAGAGAGAGAGTGCATCTGCTCAGCACCTGTATTTCCGCTTTCAAGTGGTCTACAGAGGCTTGCTTGTGTGATTCAACACGTAGTATTTTTTGTTTTGTTTTGTTTTTGTTTTCCTTGTCAATTCAATCAGCTATTCCTGGAAGTTAAGGAATGTATATTAGAGGCCAGGTGCAGTGTCTCACGCCTGTAATCCCAGCACTTTGGGAGGCCAAGGCAGGCAGATCACCTGAGGTCGAAAGTTCGAAACCAGTCTGACAAACATGGAGAGACCCTGTCTCTACTAAAAATATAAAATTAGCTGGGCATGGTGGCACATGCCTGTAATCCCGGCTACTCGGGAGGCTGAGGTAGGAGAATCACTTGCATCCAGGAGGCGGAGGTTGCAGGTGAGCAGAGATCGTGCCATTGCACTCCAGCCTGGGCAAACAAGAGCGAAACTCCATCTCAAAAAAAAAGTATATTAGAAATCAGCCTGACTTTTCTCACAAATTGAAGTCTGAGGCCCTCACGACAGCCCTGGGAGATGCTTGGGTCAGTTACAATAGCCTCCCATAGTTTGAAATAATAAATAGATTTCTTTGATTTTCAGAGAGGTGACAATTCCTCCTGCTGTCAGTGGGATCTGCTGGGCATATAGAATTGACACATGTAGCAACAACAGCTCACAAAATGCATTTGAAGTGACTATGGCCATGGCCCAGCACATGCATATGCAGGTAAGATGACCATCCTGCTTGCCGTCTGGCCAAGAGTGACTATAAGACACTGGTGATTATGCTATGAGATACACTTCAATTTCAAAGATGTTAATATGTGTAAACGGTAGGTGTTTTGGCCAGTCATGGTGGCTCAAGCCTATAATGCCAGTGCTTTCAGAAGCTGAGGCGGATGGATTACTTGAGCCCAGGAGTTTGAGACCAGCATGGGCAACACAGTCTCTACAAAAAAAAAAAAAAAAAAAAAAAGGAAGGAAGAAAGAAAGAAAGAAAGAAAGAAATAAAAGAAAGATTGGCTGGGTATGGTGGCACGTGCCTGTGGTCTCAGATACTCACAAAACCAAGGTGAGAAGATCATGTGAGCCCCGGAGGTTGAGGCTACAGTGAGCTATGATCACACCACTGCACTTCAGCCTGAGCAACAGATACCCTGTCTAAAAAAAAAAAAAAAAAAACGATGTTGTGAAATATGTAACTCTAGCTCATAGCTTATAGTTTGGTTATGAGGCCAAAGCACACTAATCCTTATTCTGTGCGCATAAGTGTGGGACATGGTAAGCATGCACTCGGTGTCGGTGTCTTTTAAACCGGCATGTGGTTTGCTTTGTTCTACGGGCCAGCTAATTTGCTATAGTTATTCTTTCCATGAAGACAGAAGAGAATATGAGAGAAAAGAAGCCACATTTTTCTCATGTGATGTTAAAACCGCATTTTGGATGAAAAATAGAACAAATAGCTCTGTAAAATAAAGCTAAGAAAATGAATTAAATGGTCAATTGCCTTCAAGATCCTTAAACTGAGTGTATGATTGCTACTAAGGTGCTAAAATGCTCCTCAACACTGCTGTACCCAGTCAAGATGATGACTCCTAGCATAACGAGTTACAACCAGGCTGGGTTTTGTTTCTACATTCTAAATGTGTGTGACCAGTATTTGTTTCCAATATTACAGGATTTCTAGGAGATGTATTAAAAGCAATTCTAGAACCATCGTCTCAGACTTTACAATTACACTGACTAACTGTATTGATTTTTATTTTTCATGCTAAATGACTAGTCTAGTAAATGTGAAATGTCAGCAGAAAGAGATTTTTGGTTCCTAATAAAGTCATAAAACCGGAGACATAAAGATGTTGATAGATTATTACTAGCTGAGTTTCTAAGACTAGCACGCACATTAACACAACCCACTAGGAATGAATAAGATAAAATGTACGGTACTTTTTATGGAATTATTATAATGTTCAGCTTATAACTGCAAAATGTGAGATCTGTCTTTATAGTTATTTATGAAGTGCAGTAGATGGCTTAGAACATGTTTAGCTTTGTGACCATGACCAATGTTGCTACATTAACAAGCTCTGCTCTTACAACGCTATTCACTATTTTTGCCACCATAAATTGATAGGACATTTTAACAAACAGGTGTGGTTTTTTTCTGTATGTTGTATTTTTTAAGAATAACTAAATATTGGATTATCTCTTGTAAATATATACTCATATTTTATGTGCTTTGTTTTCTATTTGTCCTTCCATCGTCATTTAAGGTGCCCCTTCCTTCCACACTTGCCCTCTACAATATTTTCCAATGTCGGCCATCAGTACCTTTTGTTTCTTTTTTATTTTTAGAGACAGGATCTTGCTATGTCATCCAGGATGGAGTTGAATTCCTGGGCTCAAGCCATCTTCCCGCCTCAGCCTCCCAAAGTACTGAGACTGCAGATGCAGGTCACCATGCTCTGCTGAGAGTTAGCTTGTAAAGTGCAAAACACAACAATAGCTTGCCCTGTCCTCCACTCCCTCATGATTTCCCTCCCTTCAGAGATGAGAGCCAACCTCTTCTGCCTGGCCAGCTCAGCCTTTCGTCATCTGCACTGCCCTTCTTGGATCTTGTCTCACCCACTCCAGCCCCAGTGGATTTCTTGCTGCACTGAAGCTTATGCCTTCTTCAGAAGATTAGTACAAATGCTCTTCCCTAAGCCAAACACATTTTCACACCAATCTTCCTAGGTCCTCCAGTCTCTGCTCAAACATCACCGTCTCATTCTTCACCAAGAGGAAAAGACTTTCACAACATCTAACAGATGTAGTCATAGCCTTTATGAGAATTAATGTTGAGTCCCATGGCAGGAAGAAAAGTGCCACCCTGGGCTTGGCAGTAACTTAACTTTCTCCCACATGGGCTCCTCCCTTTAGAGGTCTTAGTGGCTTCCGGAGTTTGGTCTTCCATCACTTCCTGAATTACATTTCCTCTTTTTAATACTCAGAGTAGTTTTCCTGGCAGATCTTGAAAGATTTTTGTATTTCTTCCAGTTTTTAAGTTGTCTGGAAAGTCAGGTCAGAGAAAATGAATCAACGCAATGGGCATTCAGTTACTGTCCCACCACATAATAAAACCAAATAACTTTGCATCTCAATAGGCTCGGCAGAATAACTCACATTTTATAGGTTTTCTTCATTATCAGAAGTGAGCTAGCTGCATCATCAATCACATGTGGACAAGAGCTATAATCTGATGTACAGCATAATAGCAGTTGTGTATGGCAAAGTAATTTATCATGAGCTTTTAATGATACGAAGAGACACATTAAATTTATCTCTGTGTCCTTATCATTCAGTTCAATGCCTGGAATGTAACAGTTACCTGATAAATGCTTATTTAATGATGAAATGAATGGACTGATGGTATTAAAACATTATGCACAAGATGGCTATGTGTTACACATTACAATATAAGATAGCACGAGAATTCTGGCAACCCATGAGCACATGAATGAAGAAAGATCTCCCTGGTTTGCAACACAAAAATGCTAAGGATGAAGGTGTTGTGCAGACATACACGATATGAATCATAAGAAGGGAGAATTTCCAGGGAGATCTCAGGATACCGGGAGAGGCAAACCTGCTGTAACCACATCTCTTCTTATTGGCTTCTCGGCAGAGTCTTGGAACAGGCAACATGATTGATGTTTAAGAGAGACAAAGAAGCACTCGGAACTCAGACGTCTGCGGGGTCATTCCTATGAGGTTCTGGGGCCTACTTCTTAAAGGCACTGTTGTTTAATGGACAAACAGTGAAACAGATGCAAGACTACAGAGCAGGGACAGAGACAAACTTGGACTATTGTACCATCTTGCACACAGGACTACAGAACAGAAGACAAACTTGGATTATTTTATCCTATTGTCCAGGGTATGATCAACTGGCTTGAATGAGTAGCCGAGAGAGATAGCCAAGATTCAGTAATGACTGTGCTCCATAATTTCATTAGCATACAACCGCATGTGATCTCAAAACTGCCAATTCCCAAGGCTGGCTTTGCAACTTCCTTGTTGGGCTACCATTGCAAGAGCTTCTGCTGGATTAAAGTGCACCAATGTTGTGTAGCATGGGTTTCCTAGGGAGATTCCCTCCACTGGCAGTGATCAATTGTTTGTAGGCCAAAAGGCGCCATCATGCCTGGCACCAAATAGGCCACATAGGCAAAGGTTGACCGTATTCTGACCCATGTCATGGTGGGATACCCTGTGATTTCTTCTGGAGCCAAGGGAGATAACCTGGTAAGGAGCAGCTAAGAGGCATTTCCCCAACCCCACCTTGTGAAGGCAGGCTCTCCACCACTTCGCCATCTATCGCTCTACTTTGGGTAGAATACAGGCCCTTCTACATCCTGCCCCTTTAGGATACAGCTTCAGGCTTCTGTGCACCTTTAAGCTGCCTGGCTGTAGGTTAGAGGTAAGAACTCAGAGGTTCTTACACATCTAGATCAGGTGAACTTCCCCTTGACTCAAAATTCCCATAAAGTCCTCTGAGCAGACCCAGAAGCAGGAACACGATTAAGGAAGATGTTCAAGTCTCGCTGCAGAGTATTTTCCTTTGGCCCCGTAAGCACTTTTCTAGCCATAGCTTTAAAATAAATAAATAAAAGCCCCAGCTTTCTCAGCCAACTGTCACTCTGTCATATGTTTTTGGCTGTGGCTCTTGCCACAATTGAACTCACATTCATTTTTAAAGATAGCATTTCTATAGATTTTGCCAAATATAACCCAGATGTGATACATTGAGAATAAAAAGCAGATATCTTCATCAGACCCTGAATGTGCTCCTCTCATAAAACGTATCTGATCATAAATGTCTGAGCTAGATGATGATTTACTGTAGCTAAGCTTTTCGTGCCCCACCAAAAGAAAGGCTATAAGCACAGGTGTGGGAGTTTACTAGCTGTCTCGATGGAACAAGAGAGAACCCACTCATGTCTTCATCACTATTGTGACCAAGGATAGTTTTTCTAATCATGCTATGTTGAGTTTTAGTACAAACAAGGTTGTAATTTCCTAGTTCCTCTTTTCAGAATCACAAGTTACTAAGGAAAAAAAGAAATGAAAATTTAAAAACCCTAGGGAGCAACTTTATCCCATCTGTAACTGCAGAATACTCAGAAAGAACAGAAATGAAAGTTTATTGAAGACACAAGTGAGACTACGATTTGTGAAAGTTGTGAGAATGAAATGGGGGTCACTAATGTTAAGAAAATCCTGGCAAAGAGAGCCAGGGAAAACCATGAATAGAAAGTTCACATGCTTGTAGGTCTGATAACAAAAACTATCACAAAAGACTGCAAAAACCACAACCTTGCACAAAGGTCATAGCAACCTTACACAAAAAATACTTCTATAAGGACATCTGCCAAGCAACTCCCTGTCCCAGTCTGGACTGGTGTCACCTGTGTCATTGATTTTTGTAGCCAAAGATAATTATTTCAAAACGATTACATCCTCCTCCTCATTTCTCCCTTAAAAATCTTTGACTTCCTTTACCTCCCTGAATATCCCTATAGTTTATTATGGAATGTGTGTTCCTATTGCAATGCTCTATTCCCAAATAAACATCTTTTCTTTTGGAGAGACTCTCTGTTATTTAGGTTGACAAAGTAAAATGTAGTTTTCACTATTTTGACTTCAACGATTTCCTTTAAGTCTCAGGCTCACCAGTGCATGTTTATATGGAACGAAAAGAAAATACCCATTATTAGAACAGACAGAGCCACCATAAGACTGGGATTTAAAGATGGTACATTCTAACTTCTTAAGGGTATGAGTTTAACAGTGATTCCAGTGTGCTGAGATTCTTTTGTCTTTGGGAATGACCTTCTTGTATTTGGGTGGTGGATCCCAAGGGTGTCTTTATAGAGACAGAGAATCCCCAAGTTCAAGGGGACCTTAAATATTAACGAGTCCCAAATCCATAGAGACAGAATCCAAAGATTTGTGGTTGCCAGGGGCTGAGATAAGGGAAGATTGGAGGGTAATTACTAATGGGCTTTCTTTTTGAGGTGACAGACATGTTCTGTAATTAGATATTGGTGATGGTGATACCAGTATACCCTTGTGAATATACTACAAACTAGTGAATAGTTATACTTTCAAGTGGTGAATTTTGGACCATGTGCACTGTCTCA
>CAUYLG010033934.1:0-25012 GCA_963573385.1 Cacajao melanocephalus
GTTTTTTCTCTTTTTGTCTGTGTGTTTTATATTTTCAGTTTTTTTTTTTTTTTTTTTTTTTTTTTTTGCTTTTCTTAGAGAAAGTCAACTTGTAAAAAGAATAGGTTCTGAATTTCCTGGTGTGTAGTTAGGTCAGTAGGTAGGATGAAGAATACAGTTTGTGCCGGGCGCGGTGGCTCACACCTGTAATCCCAGCACTTTGGGAGGCCAAGGCGGGGGGATCGCCTGAGGTTGGGGATTTGAGACGAGCCTGGCCAGCATGGTGAAACCCCGTCTCTACTAAAAAAACACAAAAATTGCCCGGTGTGGCGGCAGGCGCCTGTAATCTCAGCTACTCGCGGAGCTGAGGCAGGAGAATTGCTTGAACCTGGGAGGCGGAGGGTGCAGTGAGCTGAGTTCGCGCCATTGCACTCTAGTCTGGGCACAAAGCGAGGCTCCATCTCAGAAAAAAAAAAAAAAAAAGAATACATTTTGTTGGCTGGGTGCAATGGTTCACGCCTATAATCCCAGCACTCTGGGAGGCCATAGCGGGCTGATCACAAGGTCAAGAGAGTGATACCATTCTGGCCAACATGGTGAAACCCTGCATCTACTAAAAATACAAAAATTAGCTGGGCATGGTGGCACGCGCCTGTAGTCCCAACTACTTGGGAGGCTGAGGCATGAGAATCACTTGAACCTAGGAGATGGAGGTTACAGTGAGCCAAGATCGCACCACTGTACTCCAGCCTGGTGACAGAGCGAGACTCCATTTCAATTAAAAAAAAAAAAAGGAAAACATTTTGTTGTCCCAAGCAAGACTTCCTGATAATAAAAGAAGGTGCTATTAATAATTTATGTTAGGTCAACAGGTGTAAATTGGGAAGGCTTTGGGCAAACAGTTAAAAGTAGCACTCTATGAGTCGGTGTTCTAATGAATAAAAATGCTTCTGGGTTGTCCTTATATTGTTTATTTCTAAATATTTTGAATACGTATGTATGTCAGTTTTACTGTATTACATAACCTAACAATAAAAAAATAGGCTTTTTCTTCATTTTCTTCTGGAAAATCCCATAATTCCTTTGAGAATGGAAGAAAAGAGGGCTCCAAATTCCTGATTGAGAGTAAGTAATTAATTTATTAAATAGGTGTTTATTGCTTTTTAAACACCAGACATTGTTCTAGGAGCTGGAGATGTGGTAATGAAGAAAACAGACAAAAACCTCTATGTTTCTGAGGCTTGGCTTTCAGTAACGAAACAAAGGTGATCTTCCTGACCTATACAATTAGCAAGATTTGGGTTTTGCATTGCTTTTTTCAATAACGCTGATAGAGGATTACTGAAGCATCCCATTCTTAGGCCAGACCAAATTCCTTGGTGACCTGTGCCATGTATTATAAAGTAGTAGATTGAGATGTGGTTAAAAATACAACTGAGGTCATAGCACAGTTAGTTTTTTGGTGTGTGAGGGTATCTGAGCAATATGGAGACTATGCCTATGGCCTTGAACTCTGTAGTCCTATAGTCTGATCCAGTGAGCTGATGAGCTTACGACGAAGTAAATTCATTTGTTTAGCCCAAGGGAAACATTTGCCAATTTTACAGTTGGATAATTCCTTTAAAAAATACATTAGTAGTTATTTCAGTATTAAGATTTCCCATAAATTAAATCTGTGTAGATTTCCAGCTGAGTTAGAATTTTACCAAAATGATAGAGTCCTACTAATTACTATGTTAAGTAAATCGTCATCCTCTCTGTAAATAACATAGGTGGTAATTTACCCTTCTGTAGATGTATAAATTAAGCCACCAGGAGGTTAAGTAATTTGCTCAATGCCACAGTGTGTGGTAGGTTAGAAATTGAATTTAAAAGCCTTGGTGCCTAATTTTTTTTACATCAGATAATCTATTTTCTGCATTTAGATGTATGTAATAACTAATGTCTATAAATAAGAAACTTTATTATAAATAATAGGCAATATTTGTAAATAATTCATCTACCTATCTAATGATCATAACATTGATATTGATATAATATTAACAGTGCTGTGGTTTATTCCAGCAAGGTCTACTACATAATTATTTTATCCCAATGATTTTCAAGAACAGAAGACCTCAGGGAGATGGATGAGTTTTAGGTCAAGAAACATTTACATTCCCCAACTTATTCAGGCATTTCAGCTTGTAAGAAAAAACTTAATTGAATTTTTCTTAAGTTTTATTCTCCTCTTAGGCCTACTCTAGGCAAGAGTGGCCTGTGAGTGGCTTTTCTGGGCTATGCACAATGCCTGGTAGTTCACTTTCTGATACTTAATGAAGTCTCAAGATTTGGGAATTAGGCATATGAAACACATTTTTGCTCTTCTGTATTTTATAGGACAATAATCCACATTACAAATGAGAAAGTTCAGTTGTGTATTTACTCATCCAAATGTAGTTAAGCATCTACCAGCATTTAAATTTCTATGCCATTTTTAGTGATACATAAAAGAGAAGCAAAATAAGACAAAGACCCTAAAAGATAGCTCTAACTCTTGCAGAAGAAAAACGAGAAGTCTTTCTCAAATTCTCTTGTACCCTACGATAATGAATTAAAATAATTTTCTTCCGACTACTCATCCTAAGTTTTTTACTAAAAGACAAATGAGTTTAAGGATATCTGAGTACAAGTAATGTATCAAGCACAACTTTTTTTTTTTTTGAGACGGAGTCTCACTCTTGTTGCCCAGGCTGGAGTGCGATGGAGTGATCTCAGCTCACAGCAACCTCCAACTCCCGGGTTCAAGTGATTCTCCTGCCTCAGCCTCCCGAGTAGCTGGGATTACAGGCATGCGCCACCATGCCCAGCTAATTTTGTATTTTCAGTAGGGATGGGGTTTCTCCATGTTGGTCAGGCTGGTCTTGAACTCTTGACCTCAGGTGATCCGCCCCCCCTTGGCCTCCCAAAGTGTTGGGATTACAGGTGTGAGTCACTTTACCTGGCTAAATCACAACTTCTTTTTTTTTTGAAGACACAGTCTCGCTGTGTCACCCAAGCTGGAGTGCAGTGGCATGATCATAGCTCACTGACCCTCCCCCTCAGCTTCCTGAATAGCTGGGACTACAGGTGCAGGCCACCATGCCTGGCTAATTTTTGTATTTTTTGTAGAGACGGGTTTTGCCATGTTGCCCAGGCTGGCCTCAAACTCCTGGATTCAAGCTATCCACCCTCCTTGGCCTCCCCAAGTGCTGGGATTACAGGCGTAAACCACTACGTCCAGCATAAATCATGACTTCTAAAGAACAAGTTTGCAATGATTTTTCTTGAGACCATAGGCTTAGAATAGCAGTGTATAAATATAATACCTCAGACCAAACAAAAAAGTCCCAAACATCAAACAATGCAAAACTCACACAGGCACAATTTATTTCACATACAGGCATATCTCATTTTATGTCATATCACTTTATTGTGCCTTGCGTTTTTTTTTTGTTTTTTTTTTTTTGTTTCTATTTGAGATAGAATCTCGCTCTGCCACCCAGGCTGTAGTGCAGAGGTGCGATCTTGGCTGACTGCAACCTCCACCTCCTGGATTCAAGCGATCCTCCTGTCTCAGCCTCCCAAGTAGCTGGGATTACTGGCCTGTGCCACCAGCCCCACCTAATTTTTGTATTTTTTAGTAGATATGGGGTTTCACTATGTTGGGCAGGCTGGTCTCGAACTCCTGACCTCAGATAATCCACCTGCCTCAGCCTCCCAAAGTGCTGGGATTATAGGCGTGAGCCATAGTGCCTGGCTTGTGCCTTGCATTTCTTTTTTTTACAAATTGGAGGTTTGTGGCAACCCTGAGCTGAGTATATTGGCAAAGTATATTGAAAGTATACAAGGCAAAGTATATTGAAAATCTTCTGGGAAAGATTCACCATTTTAGATGCCATTAAGAGCATTAGTAATTCATAAGAGAACATCAACATTAATTGGAGTTTGATTGGCAAGGAGGAGATTGGATTCCAACCCTCATGAATGACTTTGAAGGTTTCAAGATTTAGTGGAGGAAGTAACCTCTATAGGCACTATTTTCCCAACAGTATATGCTCACTTTGCATTTCTGTGTCAAATTTTGGTAATTCTTGCAATATTTCAAATTTTTTCATAATTATTATATCTGTTATGGTGATCTTTGTTCAGTGATTGTTTGTGTTACTATTGTAATTGCTTTGGGACACCAGTAACCACACGCATATAAGAGGGTGAGCTTAATCAATAAGCGTTGGAGGTGTTTTGACTGCTCCACTGACTGGTCTTTTCCTCCCACTCTCTTCTTAGGCCTCCTGATTCTCTGTGACACAACAATGTTGAAATTAGGCCAGTTATAGCCGGGTGCAGTGGTTCACACCTATAATCCCAGCACTTTGGGAGGCCAAAGCAGGCAGATCACTTGAGATGAGGAGTTCGAGACCAGCCTGGCCAACATGGCAAAACCCTGTCTCTACTAAAAATGCAAAAATTAGCTGGGCATGTGGTGTGCGTGCACATAGTCCCAGCTACTCGGGAGGCTGAGGCAGGAGAATCGCTTGAACCCAGCAGATGCAGTTTGTGGTGAGCTGAGATCCCACCACTACACTCCATCCTGGGCCATGGGAGTGAGATTCCGTCTCAAAAACAAAAAGAAAAAAAAAAAAAGAAATTAGGCCAGTTAGTAATCCTGTGAAGGCCACTAAGTGTTCAAGTACAAGTAAGAGTCACACATCTCTGACTTTAAATCAAAAGCTAGAAATGGTTAAGCATGCTGAGGAAGGCATGCCAAAAGTCAAGAGAGGCCAAAAGCCAGACCTCTTGCTCCAAGCAGTTAGCCACGTTGTAAATGCAAAGGAAAAGTTCTTGAAGGAAATTAAAAGTGAAACGCCAGTCAACACAGGAATGATAAGAAAGTAAAATAGCCTTATTACTGACATGGAGAAAGTTTTAGTGGTCTTGACAGAAGATCAGCCACAACATTCTCCTAAGCCAAAGCCTAATCCAGAGCAAGTCTCTCTTCTCAATTCTATGAAGGATGAGAAGTAAAGAAGCTGAGAAAAAATGTTTGAAGTTAGCAGAGGTTGGTCCGTGAGGTTTAGGGAAAGAAAACAACTCCATAAAAGTACAAGGTGAGGCCAGGTGTGGTGGCTCTCACATGTAATCCCAGCGCTTTGGGTGGCCGAAGCTGGCCTTTAGCCTGGGTGACAGTGCATGACTACATCTTAAAAAAAAAAAAAAAAAAAAAGGACAAGGTGAAGCAGCAAGTGCTAAAGTAGAAGCTGCACCAAGTTATCTGGAAGATCTAATTAATTAAGATCAATAATGGAAGTGGCTACTCTAAACAACAGATTTTCAATGGAGACAAACAGCCTTCTATTGAAAGAAGATGGTGTCTAGGATTTTCACAACCAGTGAGGAGTCAATGTCTGTCTTCAAAGCGTCAAAGGATAGGGTAACTTTCTTGTTAGGGACTATCACAGCTGGTGACTTTGAGTTGAAGCCAGTGCTCATTTGTCACTTTGAGAATTCTAAGCCCCTTAAGGATTATGTTAAATCAACTCTGCCTGTGCTCTATAAACGGATGACAGCACTTCTGTTTACTAAATCTACAGTTTATATTTAGTAAACAGCATGGTTTACTAAATATTTTAAGTCCAGTGATGAGACCTATCACTCAAAAAAAAAGAGATTCCTTTCGAAATATTACTGCTCATTGATAATGCACCTGGTCACGCAAAAGTTCTGATGAAGATGTACAAGGAGATAAATGTTGTTTTCATGCATTCATTCTGCAGCCCATAGATCAAGAAGTATTTCAACTTTCAAGTCTTATTCTTGAAGAAATACATTTCATAAGACTATAGCTGCCATAGATGGTGACTCTTCTAATGGATCTGGGCAAAGTATATTGAAAACCTTCTGGGAAGGATTCACCATTCTAGATGCGATTAAGAGCATTGGTGATTCATGGGAGAAAATCAGCATTAACAGGAATTTGGAAGAAGTTGATTCCCACCCTCATGAATGACTCTGAAGTTTTCAAGATTCAGCAGAGGAAGTAACTGTAGATGTGGTGGAAGTAGTAAGAGAAGTAGAATTAGAAGTGGAGCCTGAAGATGTGACTGAATTGCTGCAATCACATGATAAAAGTTGAGCAGATGAAGAGCTGCTTCTAATGGATGAGCAAAGCAAGTGGTCTCTGGAGATAAAATCTATTCCTGGTGAAGATGCTGTAAACATTGAGATGATGACAAAGGATTTAGAATAACCCATAAACTTAGTTGTTAAAGTAGCACTCTTCGTTTTCTGAAAGGAAGAGTCAATCTATGTGACAAAATTCATTACTGTCTTACTAAAATAAGGTTGTCTTACAGCCATCTCAACCTTCAGCAACCACCACTATGATTGGTCAGCAGCCATCAACATCAAGGCAAGACACACTGCCTGCAAAAGATGACGACTTGCTGAAGTCTCAGACAATTCTTAGTATTTTTTAGCCATAATGTATTTTAAAATTAAAGTTTCTACTTTTTTTTAAAGACATAATGCTATTGTACTCTGGATAGACTAAAGTCTCACTGCTAAATTTGACTGGCTAAAAAAAAAATACACTGCAGTATAAACATAAATTTTATGTGTAGTGGGAAACCAAAATATTGTATGACTCCCTTTATTGTAATATTCACTTCATTGGGGTGATCTGGAACCAAACCCACAATATCTCTAATTAATATATATATGAGAGAAAAACACACATTTGGAGTTCACATTGCTCAATACATTTCTCTAAACAGAAATTCTGTCCAGTTGAAAACTTACTAGCCTTTTAAGAGGATCTTTTCCTGCAGCTGATCCATACTCACAAATTTCATTGAATTCTTTGTAAAATCTGCACAAAAAATTACTAGAATCAGAATCTTAGAAATTATGCACATATAAAGTAAATTAAATTGTTGGAGGATGTTAATTTGGAAAGATCAGGGAGATTAAGGGAGAAAAATTATTACATGCAAAAGGAAACAGTCTTACTTTCTGGGTGAACTATTTTCTTGCATGATCAATTTCTCTTTCTAGGAGTTTGGCCAAATGGATTACAGATTTTAGGCTTTAAGTAATATCCAGTTTGCTTTCAAATCTTTCTCTCTCTCTCTCACACACACACACATGCAGAACACACCTTTAATTTTTTAGTTTTTATTAATGATTCCAAATCACACAAGATATGAATAGACTTAGAAAAGGCTAGTAGAATATATGTTGTTTGTTTTATGAACTACTGTAAGGCTATTCATTAGCAAAATGTAAAAACAACTAGAATACTAAGAGACAAATGAGTCACCTTGGTACATCTAGAAAATTCTGAGGACAGAGTCAAATTCATCTGAATCTACTGTAACTGAAAAGTGTTGTAATGCAATGAGAAAACAAATCAACAAGTTGTAATTTCTCCTACCTTAAAAACAGAAAAACAATAAAAACCTCTCTTGATTCTATATTGACCCTGGTTGTTTCTTTTCAATTTTCTTTGCTTGTTCTTTCCATTCTTTGTGATCTCTGAATATTGGTATGTTCCGTGGGCTGTTTTCTCTAATTATACTTCTTAGATGACCTCATCCAATACCATGATTTTAAATACACTTTGTATGCTGACAGCTCCCAAATTTATATTTCCAGCCCAGCCCTTTCCCCTGAACTCTAGACTCATATATCCAACTTCTTACTGACAGCACCACTTTGGTGTCTGTCAACAGGTCCTGGTATTCCTCTCCATGCCCTCCCATCCCCAACTGCTTCCAACCCCAAATCCGCTCCTCTTACAGTTTTTTCAATCTAACTAAAAGGCAATTTTATTCTTCCAATTGCTCGAGTCATAAACCATGGTGTTGTCCTTGATTCTTGTCTCACAACCCCCATTTAATCTGTCGGTAAATTTTGTGGGCTCTACCATAAAAACATATCCATCCAGAGTGTAGCCATTTTTCTCCTCTTTCACCTCTACTACACAGATGCAGTCTGCTATTCTTTCTCTTCTGAATGGATGTAGTAGCTTTGCGCTGGTCTCTACCTTAGTGCTAGTCCACTGAAGTTTCTTTGCAACCCAACAGGTAGAGAAATTCTTTTAAAATGAAACTGATAGATTACAACATGCTTCTGTTTAAAACTTTTCAGTGACTTCTATCTCACTCAGAGTAAAAGCCAAGGTTCTTACAGTGGTCCACAACGCACTCTATGTGTGTTTCCCAGTCCCTTTTCTGTCCTATGTCTTACAACTTCCTTCACTTCTGCCATATTGGCTTCTTTTTGATACAGACAGGAGGCAGGAGGGTGGGGTCCCTGGCGAGGGCTCCACTCTCAAGCCTGAACCCATGGCCCTACATGAGAACAGGCATTTCTGTTTTTGTGCCCAACTGTTGCCTTTTGGCCCACCATACCCCTCTATCCCATACCTATATAAGCCCCAAACTCCAGGCTCCACGAGCAGATGAGCAGAGAAGTGGAAGAGCAGCAGAGTGGCAGAGTGGTGCAGCAGAGGAGAGAAGAGAAGGAGCATCTGAACATCTAGAGGAGTTCAGCTGGGGATGCTCAGAGAGGAGATAGGCTGTGCAAAGGCTAAACTCCAGGGAAAGATCATTTTCCTGTTGCATCCCGTTTCCAGCTCCCCATCCATCCCACTAAGAGCCACCTCCACCCCTCAATAACATCCCCACGTTCATCATTCATCAAGTCCATGTGACCTGATTGTTTCTGGACACTGGACAAGATCTCTGGTACCAATAGGGCAGGGCATAGAAGTCTGTCACCCTGACTCTCCACTGAGCTGGTTTAAACTCAGCCATCTGTGGACTGCAATGTCTAAAAGAGCATTAATTGTAACACATCCCTAGATGTTACTGTGGGGCCAGAGCCCAAAAGAGCTTGTCCTGGCTCCTGCCCATCTGGGTGCTCTCCCTTCTATAAGGGAGCAAAGGAGCCACACTCCTGTAGCAAGTCCCACAATATTTTCCATTCTCCTTCCTCTTTTCCTTTCCTTTCCTTTCCCCCTTCCTTCCTTCCCTCCTTCCTTCTCTGTCTCCCTCCCTCCCCCTTCCTTCCTTTCTTCTTTCCCTCCCTCCCTCCCTTCCTCTCTCCCTTCCTTCCTTCCTCCCTCCCTTCCTCCCTATCTTCCTTCTTTTTCTTTTCTTTCTTTCCTTTCTTTCCTTCTTTCTCTCTCTTTCCCTCCCTCCCTCCCTCCCTCCCTCCCTCCCTCCCTTCCTTCCTTCCATCCATTCTTTTTCTTTCTTTCCATCTTCTGGACAGGAATGCTCCTGCTTCAGAGCTTTAGCAATAGCTGTTCCTTCTCCTGGAAGATCTACTTGGATTGTTTCTTCATTTCCTTTGGGTTTTACTCATGTGATAATGTATCTGTGAGCTCCCAACCTTCTCTATCTGTCTTAGCCTGCTTTATTTAGTTTTTGAGACAGAGTTTCACTCTGTCATTCAGGCTGGAGTGCCATGGTGTGATCTTGGCTCTCTGCAACCTCTGCCTCCTGGGTTCAGGCAATTCTTGTGCCTAAGCTACTAAGTAAGTAGCTTGGATTACAGGCATGCACCACCACGTCTGGCTAATTTTTATATTTTTAATAGAGACAGTGTTTCACCATGTTAGCTAGGCTGGTCTTGAACCCCTGAACTAAAGTGACACACCTGTCTCGGCCTCCCAAAGTGCTGGGTTTACAGGCATGAGCCACTGCACCCTGCCCCTGCTTTATTTTTTCATTATAGTGCTTCAGTGAGCCAGGATGGCACCACTGCATTTCAGCCTGGGCAACAGAGTGAGACCTTGCCCCAAATACAACAACAAAAAAAGTCAATTATGGTTTTTTACCTAACCAACTTTCTTTTAAGTGTTTATTTACTTATTTATTTGTGACAAGGTCTTGCTCTGTTTCCCAGGCTGGAATGCAGTGGTGTGATCACGGCTCACTACAGCCTTGAGCTCCCAGGCTCAAGTGATCCTCCCACCTTACCCTCCTGAGTACCTGGGACCGTAAGTGCCTGCCACTATGCCCAACTTGCTTTTTTACTTTTATTTTTTTAGAGACAGGAGTCTTCCTTTGTTGCCCAGGCTGGTCTCAAACCCTTGGGCTCAAGGAATCCTCCTTCCTCAGTTTTCCAAAGTTCTGGGATTATAGGCTTGAGCCACCATGCCCAACCTTAACCAACTTTCTTGATATTCTGGCCAGTTCAGAATTTCCCTCTGTAGCAAAAACAAACAAACAAACAAACAACAACAACAAAAAACTTGTGATTTGAATCACAATGATTTATTCAGTGAAAAACTAAGAAGCATAGCTTTCTCTTTGTTATTGAATTTAGAATGTTCACCCTAAGAAAGAAAGCCAGCAGCACTGTATAAGAAAAATTCATCTAAATTTTTTTTTCTTTCTTTCTTTTTTTTTTTTTTTTGAGACAGAGTCTTGCTCTGTTGCCCAGGCTAGAGTGCAATGGCACGATCTTGGTTCACTGCAACCTCTGCCTCCCAGGTGCAAGCTATTCTCCTGCCTCGGCCTCCCAAGTAGCTGGGATTATCGGCTGGAGTGAAATGGTATGATCATGGCTCACTACAGCCTTGAACTTCTGGGGTCAAGGAATTCTCCCATCTCAGCCTCCCCAGCAGCTGGGACTATGGACTTATGCCACCATGCCTGGTTAACTTTTTTACTTTTTGTAGAGATGGGGTCTCATCATGTTGCCCAGACTGGTCTTGAACTCCTGGACTTAAGCGATCATCCCACCTTGGCCTCCCAAAGTGCTGGGATTACAGGAGTGAGCCACTGTGTCTGGCCAGGCTTATACTTCTTTAGCTTATTACAGTTTAACTTCTAAGTGATATTATAGGACTTCATGTATAATACCATAAATTTATAACAGTGTACTTTCTTTTCTCCCTTGACTGCATTTATGCTGTTAGTATTATGCATTTCACCTTTACATATATTATAAACCCCACAGCACATTGCTACTATGGTTGGGTAAACAGTCAACCATCTTTTAATAGATGTAAATAATAAGAAAAAACACTTTATATATTTACTCATGTGTACTGGTCAGAGTTCTCCAAAGAAACAGAGCCAGTAGGATATAGTAAATATGTTTATTATGAGAAATTGGCTCTCATGATTGTGGAGACTGAGAAGTCCTACAATCTGCCATCCATGAGCTGGAGATCCAGAAAACAGTGGTGTAATTCGGTTCAAGTCCAAAGGCCTGAGAACCAAGGGACCCGGTGGTATAAATCCCAATCTGGGTGCCAGGGAAGATGGGATGAGATGTCTCAGTTCAACCAGACAGGCAAGAAGCAAAAGGGGTGAATTTTCTCTTCTGCCACATTTTATTCTATTCAGGCTCTCAACAGATTGGATGACGCCCATCCACACTGGAAGGGCAATCTATTTTACTGAGTTCACTGATTCAAATGTAATCTCGTTCAGAAGCGCCCTCACAAACACATCCAGGAATAATGTTTAATCTGGGCACCCCATGGCCAGTAAATTGACACATGAAATTAACAATAATGCCATGTATTACCATTTTTGGTTCTCTTCATTAATTTGTGCAGATTAAAATTTTAATATAGGGTATTTTTCTTCTGCCTGAAGAATTTCTTTAACATTTACCGTAGTATGAATTTCCTGGTGATAAACTCTTTCAGCTTTGTATGTCTAAAAATGTCCTGGCCAGGCACGATGGCTCATGCCTGTAATCCCAGCATTTTCAGAGGCCAAGGCAGGGAATCATTTAAGCCCAGGAGTTCAAGAACAGCCTAGGCAACAGAGTGAGACCTCATCTCAAGGAAAAAAAGAAAAAAGAATTCTTATAAAGACATTTTTACTGAGTGTAGAATTCTAGCTTTTTTCTTTCAGTGCTTTAAAAATACTGTTCTATTGTTTTCTGGATTGCATTATTATTGAAGTTAAATCGGATGCCATCCTTATCCTTGTTTCTCGATGTATAATGTGTTTTTTTCCTTCTGGTTGCTTTTAAGAATTTTGCTTTTTCACTGATTTTGAGCAATTTAATTATTGTGTGCCTTAATGTAGTTTTCTTCATGTTTCTTTCTTTTCTGTTTTTGAGATAGGGTCGCACTCTGTCACCCAGGCTGGAGTGCAGTGGTGCAGTCATAGCTCACTGCAGACTCAACCTCCTGGGCTCAAGAGATCCTCCTGCCTCAGCCTCCCAAGCAGCTGGGACTACAGGTGTGAGCCACCACACCTGGCTTCTTCATGTTTCTTGCATGCTTGAGTTTTGTTGAGTTTCTGGTATCTATCATGTCATCAAATTTGAAATAATTTTAGTCATTATTTCCTCTAATCATTTTTCTCACTCTCTCCTTTGAGGGACTCCAATTGCATGTTTTTGGTTCTAGGATGCAGTCAAATTACTTGGAAAGCATTTAATTATTTTTAGTCTGTTTTTAATGCTTTTTTGGTGGTATCAGCACAATGTTTGGTATACATCTACTTATTCCCTACTACTGAGGTAAGATTAAATAATAACTAGTCTTTTTTACCCAAAGCCCCACTAATTATAAAGTTTAGCCAATCTGGATGGGAAAATAGGCTATTTCTGGACTTGTCTGAGTGCTAAAACACTCTTCCCTTTAATCCTCTTGGATGGCTTTTTTTTTTTCCTGGCCACAGGTAACTACCTCAAATGCCTACATTGATCAATACTCTGCTAAATACTTAAGGGGGACCCTTCACAAATCTCTGCAGTGCTATCTCTGCTCAGCCCTCTTCTCTCTGGTACTCTGTCTTGCAAACTTCAACTGCCTTGGGTCTTCTTGGACTTTCAGCTCTATCTCCTAAACCTGGGCGTTCACTGGGCTCTGCTTGGATATCTCCTCTTAGTGCCATGGCCTGGAAACCCTGCAAAACAGTAAGTTGCACTTGTCATAGGGTTCATCTCATTTGTTTACTGTCTCACAGGGATCACTTTGGTTTGTTGCCTGATGTTTAGTATCTTGAGAACTGTTGTTTAGAACTGTTGTTTAATATATTTTATCTGTTTTTCTTTTTGTTGTTTCACCCAGGGGAGTTTTTTCCCACATTCCATCTTTACTAGAAGAAGAAATTCCAGATTAGTGCCTTAAAAAATATGTCAATGGGAGAAGAGGCGATAATGCTAGTGGTGCTAGAATGATAGAAATGCTTGTTGCTAGAGTGTTGTTTAATTATGGCTGTAAAATAGCATTTTTTGCCTGCAGTAAACAGCCTGATGAAGTGAAGAGAATATGAACCTTGTAGTTGGTTGTTTGAATTTCAGCTCTGTCACTTGCTAGCTTCCCAACTTTGAAAAAGTTACTTCATATTTCTGAGCTCTGGTTTCTTTATCTATAGATATAAAAAAGAGAAATATGAATATCTGACTCATGGTGTTATTGTAAGATTAGATAGGATTGTGTATACAAATTGAATTCTATAGTGTTTGGCATAGTAGACCCTAAACAAAAGTGAATTCCTTTCTTCTTTTTATTTATTTATGTATTTATTATCACAGCTCACTGCAGCCTCAATGTCCTGGCCCATGTCATCCTCTCACCTCAATCTTCCAAGTAGCTGGGATTACAGGCATACACCACCACGCCTGGATAATTTTTGTATATTTTGTAGAGATGGGGTTTTGCCGTGTTGCCCAGGCTGGTCTCGAACTCCTGATCTCAAGTGAGTCACCTGCCTCAGCCCCCCAAAATGCTGAAATTACAGGCATGAGCTTCCCTACCTGGCCATAAGTTAATTCCTTTTTAAAATAGCCTCTCCTATTCTCCATTTTCTCCATGCCTTCTACAATATAATTGTGTATGTTTTGTATCATTGATTTTACACAATCTGGGAGAAAAGCAACAAGCCTCATTATAAATTTCTTCAAGATACAGGACATAGAGTTGTCTTTCCTTTCTTCTTTTGTTTCTTAATACATCAAACACCTGTTATATAAAAGAGAATGTGCTGCAAACTAAGGGATAAAAATACGCATGATAGGGTCCTTGCTCTCCAAGAGCTCACAAACTAGCAAGTGAGATGGGCATGTAACCCACTGTATGATAAGATGGCACTACAGAAACACCATGTCTCTTTGCAAAAGAGAAAGTTGGTGGCTTGCTGGCTGACAGATAAAAGCTACATGTCTGTATCTAGTCTGTCTTCAGCTTCTTTTGTTGTTTACTTCTTCAATATCTGATGTGTTTCAAGGCTGAAGCTCTGATCCAGCTGACCCTGTCGCTGCAGAAACCATTTGATTCTGCCTACTTACTGTGTTCAAAAGTCACTTTGTGGTAGACAGACTTCTTAATGAGCTGACAAAGCTGAGGCCAGAGTTCCCCGAGTCATGGCACCTCATCTGGGGGACTCATTGCCTCTGGACATGAAGTGATTACCTAAGGCACTGACTTTAGGAAAAGATGAAAGGCATCTCTTTATAAGCCTTCCTTGATCTTGACACTGAAGGCCTAAATGGTATTCTCATCAAGCATTTACTAACTCATCACCAGCCAATCAATAGGAATTTGGCAGAAGGGAAGAAAGAAGGACACAGTTCTTCAGGTGGGGAATTAAAACTAGCATACTTAAAGAAGGACAGTCTTTCAGTGGAAAGGGTACAGGACTGGGAATGAGGAGACCAAGGTTTCAGTCTAATCTTTTTATGTAAAATGGCATTAGACAACTATCTTGGAGTTTTAAAATTCTAGACTCTGACTGTGGAAAGAATTAAGTACTGTAGTGCTTTGCATATCAGCAAGAAAACCCAATAAAAGTGTATGATCATTTATGTTATTTTAAAAGGTTTTATTTCTTGCAGTGTAGCTTTGAACTTATTTATTTCAGATGAAACAAAATGCAATTTTTCTTCTGACTAAAGAACAGCAATTATTTATTTATTTAAATGCTGTGTTAGTAGAAATAGAAGTGAAAGTGCTTAAAAACCAGAGAGGAAGTGGCACGACATGGCCAGGCAGACTGACTATCGCTAGCCCCATCTGAATGTGGGTGACTCTGGTTGGGGTGTGTCTCTTTTGGTCTCACATCCTAACGGAGGAAATTACTCCACTTGGCTGAAGACCTGGGGTTCATTTAAATCTTCCAGGGTAGATGCAAAGAGCATTTGACCCTGCACATCTCTACACTATGACTTTGGATATGAGGTCCTCAAGGGCGGGAACTTGTGCCCTAAATATGCACATGTTTAATAAGAGCTGGGCACTCAAAACCTACCTGTTTCTGAGAGGCAGTTTAGCACAATGGCTAGGCACATGGGCTTTGAAGTCAGATTCCTGCTCTGCCACTAACAAGGTATGTAAATTAATTAACCCCTCAGTGTTTCAGTTTTCTCATCTGTAAAATGGGAATCACTGTTACCTCATGAAGTTGATATCAGAATTATATGAGGTAGTACATGTTAAGACTTGACACAAGGCTGAGGAAACACTCATTAAGCCCAAGCAATATAGATGGAGCTAAGGTAGAGCAAATGACGATAACCATCAGTAACTTAATAGTGCAGGAAGAACAGATATTGTTCTCACTGCATAAATGAGGAACTGAGGTTCAGTGAGCTTAAGTAACTTGCCCAAGCCATACAGCTAGGAAGAGATGGAACTGATTACAGATTTCATGGTTTTAGACTCCTAAGTCAGTCTAGTGCTGTCTTCACAATAAATTGCCTCAGGTGAATAGAGGTCATGACTTATCCAGTGGGCCAAATCTGACCCTGCAATCTGGGGCTGGTTTCACCTCCCAGATGTTCCAGGCCAAATGGTATGGGCCATGTTTAAACTAGGGACTGCCTAGAGCTTTCTGTGATAGGAAAATGGAAAATTGATATTTCTGGGAGTTCTTCATAGCATCCAGTGCTCAGATGCCTTGAAGAACTTCCACTTCTAAATTATAACTGACATTCAGTTATATGTCAGGAGAGCCCTCCTGACAGTATCCTTTATCTGATCTGCCCAACACTTGCTTAGAGAAGTGACAGACACTGATCTTTTAATCCTCATTGCATATAGCCATAAGGATAATCTTTATGACTTTAAAAAAAGATGGTCAATTCCCATCGAAGCAGACATTATATCAAATGATTTACATAGTTACCTAATTTATCATTACAACATTCTGCAGAGATGTAATTTAGTATCTCCGTTTTATATCTTTTCCCAAGTTTATACATTTGCAAGGGAAGTAGAAGGTGAACCTATGATTTCTTCAAAGAAGTTTCTTCCAAGTTCCTTCTCTGAGTATATGACACTGCCTTGCTCTTAACAAACCAACAAACAGATACTTTATTCCATTTCATTCCTCAAAATTCAACTAAAAAATTACCTACTGATGTGTTTACTCTATGCCCAGGTCAGTGCTACAGTTATAAGCATCTGAAAACCTTGTTATGGAGTCTTAATATCTTTAAATTTTAGGTTGTGCTTTTTTAGGGAAAGTTATAATTTATATTATTCAAAGCTACTCCCTGGCATATCTTCAAGACTTAATAATGATTTTGTGGAGGTGGGAAGATGGAAAGATAAAGAGCGATCAAGGTCAAAGAAAGACCTCCACGCACGAGTTCATTGGCTCTGTATAAATGGAATAAAAAACATGAGATGGCCTGTATTTTATTAGGATAAATTAAGATGTAATATCAAGTTCCAAGCCAAAACCATGCAGTGTAAATTTGGGACATTCTTGTATTACTGCAAAGTAATTTAGGGCCAGAGCAGGGGTGGCTAAATACAGCCTGCAGGCCAGATTAAGCCCACATAGATATTCTGTCCACACTCAGCTCCCACTGAGAACAAGCAACAACCTTCAACTGTGGGCGGATGCTGACTCACAGACTCTGTTGCTACTCATAGCCTTGCCAGCACCAACTAGCTGCAGAAAGATAGGATAGGGCAGCGTCAATCCGGCCTCCAAGGCTTCTCTGGCTATTATCCCCTGGGACCTGATGATTCACAGATCCTGGATTTGTTGGCTAAGCATACCCATGGAGAGAGGCATGGGAGAATGGAAAGGTAGCTGTAGCAGAGAAAGGAGAGTGGCAGTGGTGCCTTAGAGGATGCTCCCTCTTGCTTTTGCAGGATTTCAATCCCACAAGAGTGACCCTTCTGTGTGTTGGTGAGCCCCAGGCAAGGGTTTGCCAATGCTGGGTACAAGTTTACCTGCTGGCTGCCACCCCTTTCAGTATCCTGTTGCCAGTCATTTGTTAGGAACCACTGTGATCCCTTGTAGCTGAATCAGACACCCACAAGAGACCACAGATGCACCTTGCTCTGCCATATAGTGGGAAATAATGTCTCTTCTATTTTGAGTTACACTTAGTTTTTTTGCTCGTGGACTCTTTCTCCCCTGTGACTTAGACATGAAAACTTGGGGCGCTGGCACAGGGACAAAGCAGACATGACATTGGACTCAGAAACACCATTCTCCTCTAGTGGCCAAATCTTTGTGTCTTGCTTCTTGTTCTGATAAGATGAGCTCTTTTCTTTTTCTTTCTTTTCTTTTCTTTTTTTTTTTTTTAACTTTCAGCCAACTCACACCAGGATGAATTCTTTTCTCAGTGACTCATTGTTGCTCATGCAAAATGACCTTTGCACAACCAAGCTACTAGCTTGCCAGGCATATCCATATTTGTCGGGACCTCAGGAGTGGGCACAATTTAAGTCAAATGGAAACTCTAATACACAGGTTATTAATGAAATGTCAAATCCACCCTTTATTGTTCTTGAGTCTAGAAGATTTAAATAATTGGAATTCTAAGATTTGCCTGTAATCTGGGAAATTTATTTTAGAGAAGTCTCTCTGAATATGACATAACATGGAGTCAATACATGTCAGAGGAGAGCAAAAAAAAAAAAAATGGTATAGGTAATATGGGAAGAATGGTAGGATAAAAAATTTTAAAGAAATAGTATTTTTAACCCATTTTAGACTTAAGAGGAAAATTACATTTTTTTGTAAAATAGTCACAATACGATGCACTGATAGTTTGTAAATAAACTGTAACTTTAAATTCAGTTTTAGAAAAATCAGTGTGGACAATAGAAAACTTTGATTTGTTAAACTATGAAAGAAAACCAATTGTAATACAGTATGGAGAAGACTACACACTTAATCGTATCAGTCTCTTTTCACTTTCATTTTCAAGGTTATCACCCTTCAGTGAAGATAAACACTACTAAAAGCTTGTCAGCTCTTTTTGAGACAGGAAAAAGGATTCGTTTCTTTGCCTGTCTCAAGGAGATAGATGTGGACATCAGTGTCCTTCTACAAAGCAGTTGATGAGCCTAAACAAGATGAAGTGGCAGCATGTTGATGGAGTATATTCAAAGGTGACAAGCAGCCTTGCAGACAGCGATGTTTTCTTCATTATTCTGCAAACAAGACTTCGGAGAGCTCTTACAATAGGAAAAAAAAAGAAAGAAGGAAAGAAAAGTGCCCTGCCAAGGTTAGAAGTTAGGAACGCATTGTGCCTTAAAGAAGGCCAGGCACAGATGAGGATGCGGAGTTTTCTTTTGCTTGAAGGGCATTTTCTTTTAAAAAATGATGGACATATCCTAAACATTAATTTAGAGCTTTCAGAGAATGAAATAGGCTTTAGACATTTTTTTTTAAGGTTAGAATCAGAGTTCTTTTATAGGAAAATTACAATTTACAATTTATTTGGCAAAGTGTGAACTAGCTCTTTGAACATTAGAGATAGTTAGAGCTGTGAAAGTTTTAAGATATTGTCTGGTCCAATTGCTTCTTTTAAGAGAATACAAAGATGAGACCCAGAGAGTGTTAAATAACTTGGAGTAAAAGGTAAAAGGAATACTGTGTAGGCAGGACCAGACTACCACTTTTATTCCAAGTCTTGTAAGTTTCATTCTGTTATTCTTTGCTATACTGAATATATACTGTGTCATACAAAATTACAGAACTCGTGCGTGTGTGTGTGTGTGTGTGTGTGTGTGTGTGTGACAGCGAGAGAGAGGGAGGGAGAGAGAGAGAGAGAGAGAGAGAGAGAGAGAGACTGACTAATCAATAAGCCTGTTTGGCTACCATGTAGTGGCTGCCATTTTTTCCTTCTGTTTGGGCTCCCTGATGGGTAGTACTTTTATGGGACATTCTCTCCTGAAAACACATGGCCACCATTTCCTCTGTGTACTTCATTGGAGCCCTCAAGATGCTAATAGTGTCCTGTAAACTGAGGGAAACTACCTCTACCCTTCTGTTCCTTTTTGTCTTCAACTCTGTTTGAATGCTATCTGGGTAATTTTTAACATTTTTTTCTAATGTGAAATTTTTGATATTATCTGTCACGGAGCATAAGACTAATTTTATTTCCTTCCACTCTTCTATTACTGTAATTTCCACTGCTCGGTGGCCTCTGGCATCCATACAGTGGGCAGTTGGCAGGAATTAGAGTGACATGTTGCTTACTGCTTGAGTACCTTCTATTATTTCCAGTGCATGCAAAAGGGCTATAGCTATACATTTTCTTTTTCTCTTGGGTAAATTTGGGTAAAAAAACTCTAGGGGAGTCAAGAGTCTTGGCAAGAAATCTGTCTTGACCAGCTAGCAATTGATACAGGAGTAGATTAGGGAAAAAAAACCCCTTGCTATTCTCTTCACTTCTTGGTTCCCCCACTAACTTGCCATGTGATCCTGAGCAAGCAACTTGATTCCTTAAAAATGTGCTTTTCTCATTCATGATATAGGAATAAGAGTAGCTCCCTCAAAGGTCTGTTTTGGATTAAAAAAAAGAAAAACTGCATTAAGATACCTTATATCACACTACCTCAATAAACATTGTTATCAGTAGTCCTTACTATTCCTGGCAAAAAGACTGGCAGGGATTAGGGGTTGCAGGGAAAATATTTGCAAATAACATACACAATAAAAAACTTGCATCCAGAATATATAGAGAACTCTTACAAAAATAAGAAACAAATGGCTCAGATTGAAAATGGGCAAAGATTTAAGTAGACACACCATCAAAGAAAATATGAAAATGGCAAATAAAGATGCTCATTAATCATTCAGGAAGTGCAAATTTAAATGCAGTGAGATAGCACTACATACTAACTAGAAAGGCAATAATCAAAAAGACATAATATCAAGTATTGTCAAGGATGTGGAAGAACTTGAACTTTCATCAGTGCTGGAGGGAATATAAAATGTGAACTGGAAAGCAATTTGGCAGTTTCTTAAAAGTAAAAAATGTAGTTTCCTAGAATCCACTCAAGAGAAATGAAAATAGAAGTCCACAAATTCTTGCATATAAATATTCATAGCTGTATTATTCAAAATAGCCAAAGAAGAAGTGCCAAAAAATCTAAATGTCCTTTAGTTCATGAATGGATAAACAAAATGTGATATATCTATTTTGCTGAATTCTACTGAGCAATAAAAAGGAATGAATTATTAATACATGCAGAAACATGCATGAACCTCAGAAACATTATGCAAAGTGAAAGGAGACAGGCACAAGAACTACATGTGGTAAGATTCCATTTAGGTGAAATTTCTAGGGAAAGCAAAACTATTGCCCAAAAAAGCAGATGAGTAGTTGTGTAGGTATGGGTATTGTAATTGGGACTGATGGCAAATGGGCACAGAAAAAGTTTCTGTGGTAATAGAAGTGTTATAAAACTGAACTGTGGCGATAGATGCACAAATGTACACATTTATTAAAAATCATTGAACTGTATACAGAAAGTGAATAAACTTTATGATATATAAATGATATTTGAATAAAACTGTTAAAATATATTTGAACAGGGGATGCAATGGTCACTGGTTGACTTCTGGCTTTCTAGTAGGCCTTTCACCATTATTTTGGTAACAGCAGTGTAATCTTTTCCCCATTGATGAAAGCCAAGGGAAGGACAGTTAGTACACTCTTTTTGTGAAAAAGAAAAAAATCTTACTTCAAATTTCTTAAGAAATAAAGACACAGGGAGGGGAGCATCACACACTGGGGTCAGTCAGGGGGGACCTAGGGGAGGGACTGTGGGGGGTGGGAAGTTGGGGAGGGATAACATGGGGAGAAATGCCAGATATAGGTGATGGGGAGGAAGGCAGCAAACCACATTGCCATGTATATACCTATGCAACAATCTTGAATGTTCTTCACATGTACCCCAAAACCTAAAACGCAATAAAAAAATATATATATATATAAAATAAAGAAGACACTAAGTTGTTGGCAGTATTTCAAGCCTACATAGAACCAGGTTTAACCTCAGTGGGGGAATATGGGAATTTCCACTGGCTATGATTGGTCTACATCAGGTCTTGTGCCTTTTCTTGAACCACCCACAGTTTCTATGGAAATATGATTTAAATGACTGGTCAAGAGCAAGTCACATGCCACTTTTGGCAACTTCACCAGAAACTGACCAACTTTGGGTTTTCTTTCTTTGGGGAGAAGTTGAGTCCTTTGTCAATTTTATTGGCAATACTTACAAAATATTGGATAGGGACATCTTGGATCTATAACATAAAGAAGGATGTATGAGGATACCAGGAAGCCAAAGGACTAGACCAGGGTGGACATGTTTTGTTTGCAGCTGCCTAACATCCATTCCAACTTCGGTATTGCCAAATTTCTTTTTCAAGGAATAGCCTCTCTCCATTTTGAAAAATGGGGTGAGGTGGGGCATATGATTGTAGTTAAAGTAATCAGATACTTTGTTCCATTAACGTGAAACTTGAGTAGATTACAGACAAGAGTAAAATTAATTTGAACAAATTCATTCAAGAGAGGGTGTGTCCTGGTGATTCCTGGAGCTCCTTTGGGTCTGTAGTTCAACATTCCTATCTGTTCACTATTGCAAATCTTTCTAAGAAATTCTTTTTTTACCTAAACAAGACAGACTTAATGCACAAATAGCAGGCATTATTAAACTAGCAATTATTTTGTTAACTACATGAACAAAATAGATAATTGATGAATTTGTATGTTGGGAACTCCACTTTGGTTTTTAGTTGCCTGCCACATTTGTGTTTGTCATTCATGAGCATATGTGAAAATGTATATCTGCTTGACGATGCATTTATGATAGGTCAGGAGTGTGAATTTCAAGACAGGAAAGGGTGACAGTGAGATATCAGCCTGTGGTGTGAACCCTTTATATAATCTATATATTGTGAGGCTAGAAACACGGCTAAGAAAGTGTAGTTTGAAAGAATATGATTTCTAGAGTTATGGAAGCAGAATAATAATGAAAAAAATCCTTTCTTTGAAGAATGAAAGAAAGAAGTTAGATATGTGAGTTTCACTTTAAACAGATCTAAAAGAACTCTGTTGATTCAAGCACTATGTTGTTAATTGTTTTTCTTTAATGATAAAGAAAACTATGCAGAATATGTCCACCCATGGACTTAAAGCAAAAAACTTGCCTTCTAACAGATCAGTTTGTGACAGCCTCTCAAGTAAGACTAAAACTTGGTTCTGCTTAACAGTAATTGGCAGATTCCTGGGATGTGTTTCCCAACCATTCATTGTCAAAAGAAACAGACTCTCCTGCTCCATCCTGTTTTATTAGCCAACTAATATGTCAACCTTTGGGTTGTCAAAATCATGAAACATATTTGGGTAATTATGAGAGGACAGAAAGCCTGACTGGCATAGAAAAGAAATGATGGTCCAAAAATTGAACTTAGCTTTCTTCAGACATAACAAAACTTAACATTAATTTAAGCTAAGTTATTGGTTTTACCATCTATAAAAATTTAGAATATATTTTTAAAAGGTGATCCTTTTATTTCTGTTTCCTTTTTGTTCAAGATGAAAAACAAACACAAAATAAAAGTGCCCCTGACAATTTCTAAATCTAAAAACAAACTGGAATTTTGTGTATACATCTACAATATACAATGTCTACTTCTCTGTGGTGGGGGAATGGAAATATTTGCTGATTTTCTTCTTACTAGATGTGAGGATCTTGAAGGTGGACCTGAAGGTGGGCTTGAAGGTGGCAGAGCTCAGAGGCTCATGATAAACCACTGCTTTTTATGTTAATAAAATATCATTGATATATTTTTAATAAAGCACTTACTAATTTTAAAGTCATTTCTATTCTGTCATAAGTGCTAGGATTACAAACAGTAGATTTGCATTTGGAACTGAAAGGGCCAATAGAATCCTGAAGTTGGAAAAGTAATTTCATTTTAAACCACAGTCATTAGTTACCCACATATTGTTTGAAGATGTCTGTCATATGTTATTTAAGGACATTTAAAAACACATCTGAGTAACTTCAAAGGAGTTATATGTATCAGTATCAATAACTTTTAACTACTTTCTTTTCTAGACAAGCATACACCAATTATAAAATTTAAATGTGAAATATTAGGTTTCCTTATTAGAGAGGTGAATAATAACTCCCAGATGTGTTTTGTGGTAAGGTGGCACCCTTCTTAAGCATTACCATCAATCTTAAGCTGGGAAATTCACCTCTACGAAGTGTCAAATCACTGGCTCCAAATCAAATTCTAGCAAGTATTCCCCTTGTAATCAGCTGTCATCCTCAGTAACAAGAAGGAGACAGTGTTCTACTTTCACTTTATTTCTACTTGAGAGCTGCAGCTTGAGCGTCTGGATAAGGCTCAAGGACAGAATGGGAAGTCTGTCTTCTATAAATAAAGAGAATAAAATTGCTTTTTTTCCCTCTCCTTCCTTATCACTACCTTGTCTGTCCCCCAGAACATTCTTATTTCTCCCCAGTCTCAATGAAGTTTGGTAGAAGGATGTCTCATCTTAGTGTGTTATCTTACTTCACTCAGCCTTATTTTCCCCTCTTCATTCATTCATCGACTTATCCAGGAGTTTCATTTCTTTAGAGAAAGGAGTGGGTACACAGGCAGTTCTCTTGGGAATTCTGATTAATTCACCATCTTGAACCACCTTTCTATTGGGTTGTTGGATGTGACCATAGATGCCGATCACATGCTTCTTAGCTCCCCATGTAATGAAACTTAACACACGGCCAAGCAGATTTCCCAGACGAGGTTTTTGTTTTGGGACTTGTGCTCAAGGCCAAGGGAAAGACTGGAGGCGAGATATCAGGATCCTCAAGCTGGCTCCCCACAAAAGCCAGTGGAGACTTTTTAATCAGATAAAGTACGGGGAATTGACACAGGGGTAAGGTATGCATGCTGGCCTGGGAGAAGCATGTTGGGGGAAGCGTATGCAGGTCCACATGTCTGGTTGCGATGGTTATCTTGAGTAATGGGCCACCTGGTGGTCTGGCCAGTGGCAACAAGGCTGCTTACAAATCATTCTTTCCCAAGGTTGGACATTGCACTTTGGTTTGGTATTTAGGTTTCCTAAGGCCAGTTCCTGGAATTCTTTAAGTAAAAGGCATAGTTAAACATTATGAGGGCACAGAAGAGTAGCTATTTTCTTTGTATTACTAAAGCCTTGGGGTTAGCATGGGTAACGTCAGCGAGGTAGTGATGTGGGTTTTGTGATCAGCAGGAATGTATAAAAGAATGTTCCACCAGCGGGGGTGGTGGAGGTGGGAGAGGAAGCCAAGCCCCGCCCTTACTCTGTCTCATGCTTATTCTATACTTGGTATATTTCTTGTCTGTTTTTTTTTTTTAAACAAGCTACTCTCAATTCCCTAGATTGACTGTGTCCTCTTTTTTTATTTGTTTGTTTTTTGAGATAGAGTCTAGCTCTATCTCCCAGGCTGGAGGGCAGTGGCATGATTTCGGCTCACTACAACCTCTACCTCCCAGGTTCAAGCTATTCTCCTGCCTCAGCCTCCTGAGTAGCTGGGATTACAGGCTCAGGCCACCACATCCAGTTTATATATATATATAAATATATATATATAAATATATATATATAAATATATCTATAAATATATATAAATATATATATATAAATATATATATAAATATATATATATAAATATATATATATATATATATATAAAAGCTTAAATAACAGAAATGTAACATCCACTTCTCCTTTGGAATATTACATATCAAAATTAGAAAATATCTATGGT